>JAPYYQ010000396.1:0-229561 GCA_030522585.1 Anagyrus pseudococci
AGGCAGCTGTAGAAGGCGCCGCCAAGCGGGGCCTTTTTTCAGCTTGCTTTGAATGTGTGGCTACTAGGGCACGGGGAGGGGGGACTACCATGTGATCTCTTCGGAGGAGGCGTTTTTACAATTGGAATCGAACTTCACTTTACAAGTTCGTTCAATTGTTCAATTAATCCCATGATTACGAGCTGTCGGGAAACTTGATTAGTAGTCTCGCGGCGATGCCACCCCCCGGTGTGCCAGGAAGCGCGAATTGTTGAAAGTCAGGAGGCTAAAGATGGAAAGTGTGTCTGTACGCTTTGTATGATGTGTCACGATCGGCTGATTGAGCAAGCCTAATTAATTTGTCACGCGCTTCGCGGCTGAGCTATCGTTTGGTTTTAATTAATTGAAATGAACGTTATAGCTTGATGATTTTCGCGAGCTCTGGCTATCCGCGATGGATCGATGCTCTTATTACTGTAAGTATCGCTGATAGAGATAGTTACGCGATCTTCGTAGACTAGCATTTTTTCGTGATTTTGCGTAAAAAGTAATTTTGCCTTTTTTTAAAATTGTCTTTGACCTACTTTTTCACCGCAATATTATCATTAAGATCGCTTAAAAAGAACTATAACGCAACTAAGAAGGTTTCTACGAATGTTGAGATGGAAATTAAATTATAAATACAATATTTTGCAAAGTTTTTTTATCGTATACACGGATAAAAGAAACATGATAAACAAGAAAGAAGCCAGTTCCAATATAAAAGGCTTTTTTTATGCACGTACGTTAAATTAAAAAGTTTCTTCTTAATTGACTACTTCGAACAGAATTTTTTTCCTGCATACGTGCGCAAAAAAGTCGTGATAATTGCTAAAAGCAAAAAGTCAATTTCAAAATAACTTCTTCTTGTTTGAACAGTTCGAAGAGCAATATTGATTACCGCAACAAAACATTTTACAGCTTTATTTTTTTCACGGTCTTTTATAATATACGTAGCAAAAAGCCATGATCCTTGAATAGGAGGCAATTATTTCTGAGCTTCTTACACGAATCAGCAGAATGATCGTGAGAAAAAGCAGGAAAAGATAAAGAGCCCGGAGGAATGCGCTTCCCTTGCACTCTCGCAATCGTGGGGGCTCGGGGTAAGGGTGGAGAGGGGGAGATCCCGCGAAAACTAGCTCCTCCGCGCACATCGAAGGCACTACTGGTTCCGAGGGTGCCATTAAGTACACTGGTAAGGGACCAATATAAGCCAGTCGAAAGAGCTGAAGTAGAAAAGAGAGGGAAAATCGACTAACGAGCCTGCGAATGTCTTTTACTCCGGTTTGCGTACAAAGGAGGAGCTGCCCTCTTCCCTATATAGTACACGTACACGTACGTACGTGTACACATTCTCTAGCGCTAGTAGCTGCTTCCCGCTCACGCTTTGCTGATTAACGGTGGCCCGGGTCTTAGCGGAAGGATCCTTCTCGCCTCCCATTCCTTGCTCGCCGATGGAAAATCGTACGGGCTGCCTCCTCCTCCTCTCTCTCTCCCACCCTCTTTCTTCTTCTCCTCCCCTCTCGCGCTTCTTACTCCTTCAACTCCCAGTGGTACCTATACCTGGAGACTTACCGAGGATATATATAACGCGACTTTTGGGTGCTGGCGCGACAAGAAGTTATCTGATGGGAACTGCACAGCCTGTGTCTCCGAAGATACATTCCTATAAAATGTTTCTTTTCGATAAGATCTTTTTAATGCCCTTGTTTTCCTTCGAAATTCAACGCGTTTCCGTTTCAATGCTTTTGTGCTTTATTTGAATCACACCTCTACGTGGCCTTGTTCTTGCATTTCCAATATATTTTTGCAATTAACATCCCAACTCTTTAATAATTAAATATCACGTAGTCAATTGTTTGTTACTTAATGTAAAATCGTATTTTTTTAATGTTCGTTTTATGCAAATAACAATAAAGCTCAGTTAAATGAGAAAAGAAGGAACGAGAAAAAAAAGCAAATCAAATTTCACCTGAATTGAAGCCAGTTGATAATGTCGTCTCAAATCAATCCAGAAACTCGGTAATCTTCTTCTCGACCAGCTCAAGGAAAGCTCATCTCGAGGATCTTACGTAGCCATGCTGGCCGTCCATGAGCGCAGACCAAGAACTTGTCACGAGAAAGCTGAAGCGAGGAAGCGATATATGCTGGCAGATTCTGCTCTCGGTCAATAGTCACCGATGCCGCCTCTGTCGTCGTGGTCGTCTCCGTTGAATCGTTTCGGAAACTCGACTACTTGACGGCGACGTCGATTTCCATGGAAAAGATAACGAAGACTTGAGGATTGGAAAAGTATTTTGATTGCTTAAATTTTTTATCAGAGCAAATCAAAACACTCGGGGAATTGATGCTTTTGCATTTCTTTCATAGTTCTCTTGCAAATCATGTGATCTAAAAATCAATTTTTTCTTTTTTCTTACAATCAAGACATTTAAATATATTCTTTCCTCTCTTGAATTGATAAGTGGCATAATAAAGCTTTTGTATTGGAAAAAACAAGTCTTTTAAATTTGTCAAAGAACACGGTAAGCTTGCTGTCTGGTATATAAGAAATACGATAACTGTACTTATAACTATTTTTTTCTATTTATCTTCCAATCAATATTCAATTACTGTGTTAACAAACTATTTCAAGTTAAGTTAAGCTCTTTGTATTTTTGTTATTGGTTGAAAATATTATTAAATTAAAAATATCGCTCGAGATATAAATAGGCCTGAAATTTGTAAACTTAAGAAATTTAAAATCATTTTATTGTCTTACAGTGAATACCAGGAAGCAGCTCTTATGAAAATACGTTATAAAAATTTCAAAGAAGCGAGAACGGACAAGGCAAAAGAAAGAAAAAAAATAGAAAAAAGGATGGAAAGGAAAATGAAGGAAAGGATAAAGTGATAAAAGAAGAAGAAAAGAAGGTAAATCCCCTTCGGCGGAGGTTTAACTTATAAAGCGATGCGTGGAAGTGTAAGGGATAAATGGAACGGAACTAAAATAAGGTTTTTCGGAGGTAAGCTTTGCATGCTCGTAGAACTAATCATTTCAATATTCTTCTTGCTCGACGGTAGGTACGCGAGAAACCACTTTGTATTAAATCATTCCAAGTTCCACGTAATAACTTTTTTTTTATAATTGATTTGTTAACTCCATTTAACTGGGATGATTTATTATACTTCAAAGGAATTAAAAATTGTACATATGAACGAATTTAAGTTTCAAAGAAATATAATAACTTTAACGTAAACATTTTAGATGCTTACAAACATTTAAGCTCGAGCCATGCTGAATATAAATATTTTTCAATACCTCCACTAAGGGTATTGCAAATTTGTCAGAGAATACGAAGGTTACCTCCTTCGGTTTGCAATAAATATTGAAATAAAAAGGTAGATGCTTCCATATGACATGATGTAAAAGGTGGATCCTCGTAGTCGAAAACGAATTGTCGTAAGGGAAAAGTAGCAACGTGCTCTCTCGCGTACGCCTCCTCGCACAAGAAAGACTTTCACGTAAACCTACGTCTGTGAAACGAAGTTGGCGCTATAAATCAGGAAACCCTTTGGTCAGTTTTGCTGCCCCCGCGCCACGAATCTTTAACTGCCCCAGGTAAAAGGTGAATTACGCGGTCTCCGTATAAATCTTTGAAGCTTTTGTTCTCATTTTTTTGTTTCTTATTTCGCTTTCTATCTTCTTTCTTTGTGTGTCTTGGACAATCATCGTAAAAGATGGTCTTATAGACTGAACCTTTAATATTGCAACCTAAAGCTTTTTACTATAGCTTTTTATAGTAATGGAACGTATTTAGACATCTTTTGTTTTTGTACCAAGAGCGACAAGAAAAATAATTTTCTAAGCTTTAGTTCAATCATTATTTTTATGAAACATTGGAGGATTTAAAAAAATAAGTTAAACAATACAAAGAGATTGATTTTGAATTATAAAAAATTGTCAATAAATATTTTGTTTTAAATAAAATTATCATGGAGAAATAAGCAAAGAAGAAGACAATAATTCTATGTAAAGCGAAAATATAGATGTGGAATATCAAGGGAGTTCTCATTAAATGTGCGGACCGCCACTTTCTGCAAATAATAAAGATAACTATACAGCGGATTTCCTTAAGTCTTTCTATAGTCTGAACGTCTTTGAACGTTATTACTTCAGTGAGTCGTAATGCAAAATACAATTAAATAACAATATTTACAAAATAATTTTCAAATGTAGTTGCAACATATTTACTGAAAATATTTTTGCAACAAACGAATCATAATACTCTTGATTGTAATAACCTCTACTAACAATATTACGAAGTCAATTGTCGTAAAGCCACTGATTTGCATAAAGTTTATTGCTGCTTTAATTATCGGAAAACGGTTATCAACTGGCACTATAAACATAAAACTTTTATGAGGTATAAGTATCTTAAGAGAACAAAATGTTTTTCTTTTTGGTAATAAACAACAGCAAAGAGATGCTACACCTCGCATTTAAAATTTTTTACCTACATAACAAATTTACGCACAATTAAAAACGCAATGCTATTATGTTTAGAATTTTACGCGAATTCAGGAATCAACCGAAACGTCGAGAAGTCAAGTCGCGAGCTACGAATCCGTTGCGGAACAACAAGTCCTCGAACACGCGCGAATCTCGAGAGATCGACATGGTAGACGCTAGTAAAGAGCACTGCTTGGCCGTGCACACGTGCAAGTGCGTGCGTTGGCACGACAAGGGGCGGAGAAGGCGAAGACGAGTGTGGCAGCGGTGAAGTATGGCAGAGGGTGGGCAGGAGAGTAAGGGGGAGACGGTAACACGCGAGCTCGGTAGAACGACTTTCCGGGCCGGAGCATAGTTCGAGCCAACTAATTAACGAACAATTAAAATCGATTTCACGCGAGGCCGAGCCGACGTCATTCTCGCGATCTCTCGGCGGCTCATCAGTGCATGCGCGCGTACACTCGCTTCTTCGATTGGCTCGTGGACGTGCGCCGAACGGAAATTTACGGACGAGTGCACTCGAGATCAGCCTGATGGCGCACCAATGTGTGTCACCGACTCGGTTATACCTAACCGAACTCATTTTTTCCCTTTACCTTTTTTTTTTGTTTTCTCACCCCCTCCAGCTTCAGACCGCTTCTTCAGTTAAGTAGTCAGAAATGACAGAGCGCAGTTATTGTTTTTCTCCCCAAAGTTTTTCTCGCCTCTTTATTTCAATTTTTTATTATTATTATTATTATTTCGAATTTTAGCGGATTTCGCAATTATTGGAGCGTGAATGGCTAATTTTAAGATTTTATATGGAATATAAGGCTCTTTGGAGGGATTGGCATCGCTCGGTGGAATAATTCGTGACGCTTTTGGACTCATTAGAATGCAGCGAGAAAAGAAGTTAATGCAGGCTGTAAAAATTAAAATTCGAATTAAAATGGAATTAAATGTACTGCTTTATTCTAAGGTTTGCGCTTCGCACAAACAAATCAATTAAATCTTTGTATAATAATTCCGAGAGTAATTAATATTTGAAATTAGTTTTATAGCGCAACATACAAGGTTTATTGTCTCGTCGTTGCTATTTTTAATAACACGATTTTTAATCACTGCCCTTTTAATTAGATGTAAAATATTAAAATTGATGTTATTATTAGAAAATAACTAAAAACCGGTTTAAAACATTTTTAATTGGAACTGTCTAAAGTAACAACTTTCACGAATATCGTCTAAATAATTTTTTGCCAAATTTTTTCAATTTAAATTGAAATATAAAAATATATTAAAATGCGTAGTTTTTTCTGTAGAGTATCACAAAGAAATCTAAACAATGCCAAACAATCCTTGAGCATTTCATTAAAAACGTAAAAGAGCTTACCTTTTCGGATCGCGTTGAATTTAGACTGTCATACAATACTGTTTGAATACACAGGTTATTTAGGTCGAGACAATCTTCTTTTGCTTTTACGCTTGATGCCGAAGATAAATAATGATACGTAGAACGTGTATAGCGACGCTGCCGTTGACACATACTCGTTTAGTTGATGTGAATAGGCCTGGTAAAAGCATTTTGAACGATTGTAAATAATGATCTTTATAAAATGCTTCGTCAATAAATTGATATTTCGTACCGGTCATTAAAATAATATTAGTCGTATAAAGCTACTCATTATTATTTGCTCTTATTGACGAAGCACTGCAACAGTTTATAGCCTAATGACAGCTCAGAAAACATAAACGCTTCGAGTTGGGTTAAAATTTTCCACGTTTATAGAAATATAATAATCTGCACTTGCTGTAGTGTATTATAATTCTAACGTCAAAATAAATCGAGGATTACATCGCGTAATAACCACATGGCAAGTTCGCAGCAGAAGACGCACCGCCAGATCTCAAACTTCTTCGATCAAAATTCTCGAACTCGCAGCCATAATTACAAAGCAGAATTCCGCCCTTCATGTGCCTCGAGTTTCGCCGCCTCACACGATAAGCAGACAAGATTTATTTCCCGCTGATGCAATGCAAACATCTTGCACGGACGATCCGTTAATAGTTAGGAGGCCGACGATGAGGCGAAGGAGAAAGGAAAGGAGAGGAGGAAGAGAGCGCCGAGCTAGTCGCGTCTCTTGTTCGCGTCTAGCCGAGCCCCGTTGTCGCGCGGTCGTGTTGGGCTTCTGCTATTAGTGCGCCCTGGTGCTAAGGGATGGGCCCAGGTCTCCATTAATTATCTGCCGGCTTGCCGGGTGCTAGTAGCCCCGAGGATACACGGCTGCTTCTGCGAGCAACGGCCGACGGCAGCTAGCTGCTCTCTCTCTCTCTCGTCGACAAGCCCACGGGCCAAGCGTTTTCCTGAAATACATCCAGGTATTTCGGGGATTACCAGTACTTACGGTCAACTTGCCCTCATACTGGACAATCCTTTTTCTCCTTTTAAACTTGTTTTTTTTTTTATTTACTTTGTCGGTTTACTTTGGTTTTTGCTTTAAGATCGCTCCATTAGCATTTGCTGGATAACTTTTTTCATTAACTAAATAAGAATAACCGTAGGTCATTGCTTTAAGTGTTTTTAATTGTAGTCTTTAAAATAGCAATGCTATAACAGACAGTCAAAAAAGTTCGTAACGTTTAATCGTTAAAATGACGGAAGCTTTCAAACTACCAGAGACGAAGTCTAAGTGCTGATGCGATTAATGACGCGGTACACGAAGTGAAAACTTTTGTTCCAAAACTCAGCTTGAGTAGAGATGATTTCGTTAACAGATAAAGGTAGATGACGCTTATTCGAATATGCATATAGATACAGAGGACTGAGCTCCGCGTGGAATACTTTGATAACGAAGCCTGTGGGAAATTAGTGTTTTGTTTCGGGATTCTACATCAGTTTATTCCATTTAATTAAGGTTGTTTATCGACAAACGCTTGATGGATTGCCACCCATTGTTTGTCTTCCACACCATATTTTCTACATATTAATTTTAACTCGCGTTAGCACGGCTTCTAATTAGTAAATTTATAAGACTGGCTTATTCATGAGCTTTGATTGAGCACATTCGAATTTTAAATAAATCATTGCGTTCGAACGAATTATCTCCGTCGAAATAAATCAGTTTGTTATTTATCCCCCCAAAAAATCGGCAAAATCAATTATTACATGCATTTTTTAAATGGTAATAACAAAGTTTTATCTCGCAATGTTTAGGCGTTGTTTGTCATTTTTATCATGCGAAAACCACTATTTTTCCATTAGACCGTAATCGCCGTCCGCATCGCTTTCCATGTCGGAGGCATAAAAATTTTATCCGTCGCGATAGCGTAGGCGCATAATGCACTTTACGCGAAATAAAAAAAGAGTAACAGAGTAAAAATCATCAAGCTCGGTCACGGCTAGCTTTGCGTTTCAACTTGGTGCCTTGCAGCGATCGTAAAGACGGCTCAATTGCCGGTGGAAGAAGAAGATGATTTCTCGGCTCTTGCAAAGTTATTAAACGTTTCACGACCACCCCAGTTCCCATCTGACCCCTGTCCCCGGTACCCTCCCACCTTATACCGTGGAACTCCGCGCAAAATAGCGCTCCTTCACGATATAATAATTCCCCCGTCGTTCATTGAGTGCGAGAGCTCGTCCCTCGTCGTCCCTACTCGAACGACACTTCAGTCTCTTCTCTACTCCTCCATGCCCACTTCGCTTCTTTTTCTCCCGGACTTCCATTTCATATCTATATCTCTCTTTCTCTCATTCGCCACCCTCTCGTTATGTTGAAAGCGAGCCTGCCATAACGACTGGCGAGCTTGCTACATTGAACGAGTTTCACCGATTTACGGTTGGCAGTTTGTTTTCCATTTCGTTGCGAGAGATAGAGAGGACAAGGGCGTCTTTTCAGTAGATCCGGAGCCTTTACTTTGGCCGCTAAGGTAAAGCTATCTAGTGACAGAAAAAGTCCGTTTTCATAAACTCGTCTTACAAATAATTGCCGAATTCATTTTATCTGCTCAGGCGATTACAGATATATAGCAATGTATTTTTCTTAAAATTCAAACTTTCAATGATAAATCTTCATTACGTTCGTTTCATTCTTTCCAAAATACACGTGTCATGGTAGAAGTAAGTCAAGACGGGGTTGTTTGTTTTTGTTGTTGTTTTCTCTCGGCGCGTTAACGTCGAAAATGACAAATAACCAGTGGTTTCCACTTCGACGTCTTCGTTTTCTTCGTTTCGGCGTCATCCATTACATCATCGGGGGTCTCTCGCGCGCCTTTAATTTGTGATCCCCGTGAGATATCGACAACGGGCCGGTTATGCGATTCAGGCTGCGAACAGTGCTAAATCTCGAAGAGCGATTGAGACGAGCAGTGAAAGGCGGCGGTGGAAACGTTTTCATGGGCCGTCGCTGCTCGGCAAACTTCGAGCATAAGTCAGAACTTGTTTCAAAAACGCCCCTCCTAAACTCCCCCCTACTCCTCCTCTTCCTTCTTCCCTCAAGTAGTGACTGAAAACTTCGGACGCTGGCCAGACTCTTACTACGTGACAAGAAATTCCCATTGCCACCCTCGTATTTTCGCTCGCTCTCTTTCTCTCTCTCTCTCTCTCTCTCTCTCTCTCTCTCTCTCTCTCCATCTACCTACTATTTTGCCCCCATGCGCTTTTTATTACGTGCGAAGCTTTCGTTATGCGAGGTCGCTTCTTTGACATTACTTTTGACGCGCTAAACTTTCGTTGCCTCAAGCGAATAATAACTAACCAACGATCCTGGATTGCTTATCTAATAGACTGCCCTAATGTTGTTTTTCAGAAATTTCTCGATCAAATTATGATGATAGGAATTGTATTACGATCTAATCCACTTACGTTTGAGAAACTTGTAAAGTAATTTTAGTATCGGAAACCTAAATTTTTATTTGTAAAATTTATATTCCAGTTGGTATTTGGACGGTACATCATGCTCCTATTTCACTTTGTACCGCGTTATGTCAATATTTCAAAATGCGCAACGTCGACAAAGAGAGGCAAACTGAGGAAATTCAAGCTTTTGCATTTACGTCAATATGGTAGTAGCAAATTATGTGCATGACGGTCAATTCGTGTCATTGTCAGATAATCAGCGAACGATCGTTTAGTTTTTTTTTAACAATAATTCGGGTGTTATTAGAAATCGATAGACGCACATCGAAACCTGGGCGTATAACTTAATTAAATCACACAACAGATACAATATTTAATCAAGCACAGCAATAGATAGCCCCGCTTGGCATAGGACAAGCGAATAAATAATATAATTTTAAATTTATTCATGTAAGAGATAATGTTTACAGATGATAAGTTGTTGGCTGTATTCGTCTCTTTCATCTTTAATAGAAAATCTGCTTATATTTTTATAGCTTTTACCCATTAGTGTCTGTAAACATATTCTGATACTCTCGGGCATCCCCCAATCATGAAATGACTAGTAAGGAGCTCCCATAATCAGAATACGTTTTAATACACTACCAAGAAAAGGAATGTTAATACGTATCATTATTAATCCAACAACATTCGGACGGTACTGGATTGAAAGTGATCGTGGACGTTACAGCAGTAAGCTGAATGATCGGAAAAGAAAGAGAGGTCGTTAAAGAACAACAAGGTAACGGCCAAGGGATATCGGGAAACTGGCATACTAGGTTCCGCGGTCAGCTCTTGCTCCCTCACTAAGCTGCATAATCCGACGCTTAAGCCGGACGGCTCACTATCAAACTGAGCACTGTCGAGTAGTCAATCATTTTCAATGGGAATCTACTCGTTCTCTGCTCCTCCGTGCTAAATTGATCTTTTTTAATTATTCAAAAATATTTAATTAATTTTTTATTGTACGTGTAGATGAAAATTACACAACAGTATAATTATTGGCACTTTGATTAATATAATGTTAATAGTTATTTTCTTCAAAATCTCACCTGCCGTTAAATTTTAATAAAAAATAGTTGCGACTGAGTTTCTAAGCGGGATTCTTTTCTGGTGTACAATCTTGATGCGGCAACCCGTTGAACACAGTTGTACAGACACATGTGTCGTCTAGAAGTTCTGGTGTATTACCATACTACCGCAATGACAAATTAGTTGACCTCTTAACTCTTGAATGTAACTAATGTTTAATGTAGAATTTATTTTTATCCTGTTTTGTTTATATTTTCATTCTGATCAAGCAACACACGTGTACACAAAAAAATAATATTCTTTTTAACCAATGTCTCAAACCTTATCTTAACTTCGTGATAAACGAGCCACATCGGAATGATTTTCAAAAATGGCGTTCAAGCATTGAATTTTAAGAATCTCAGACAACGGATGTTATTTGAAATACATTTTAAGACCCATGTGACTGCCACGTGACCCTACAAACTTTCTAAACACCTACCCAGTGAAAGGGCAGAAAAATAGCAGCAGCTGAACCCGCCCATATCGAGTTCTGGAGAGCCACTGCGAGGGCAGTCATGAACAAGCGAGCGCGCCAAAGCCTGTAAAAAGGGGTGGTGTATACACCATGGATTGACCTTTGACGGGCCAGATGAATACGTGATAAATTGTCGTGTCTTTGCACCATGCGCGCTATAAGGAAAGCCGTGAATCATCGTTTAGACTCCATTAACGGCCAACGCAGACTGCCGCGACGATGTGGTACCCTTCCTCTCTCTCCCTCTCTCTCTCCTTCGGTTTCACAAGAACGCTCAGTCCGTTTGATAAATTGAAGCGACGAGCTGAGGCGCCAGCTTTGCCCCCTTCACACTCTGAGTCCAAAGCCCGAGAGCTTCAAGACACAGAAGGGCTTTTATTTATGCAACCTTTGTACCAAGATATATAGTTCTCTCTCTCTCTCCTTTGCTCACTTTCTTACTCACTTTGCTCGGGATAGTGTCAACAGTTGACCTTTCTCTCTTTTTAAGAAAATTTATTTTCCATCGCGACGCGAGAGAAAACTTGCGTCTATGCACCGCTAAATTTCTTAGCAGGCTGAACGCGAATAATGCTCGTTCCACTTTTTTCCGCTTGTTTTTTTTTCGAGCAGCCAACAAAATGATTTATTATAAGCAACTTTTATTTCTAACTTTCTAAATAACCATATCTTATTGAAAAACGAGTGATAAAAAAAACAAAGAAAATCGCAGCCATTCGTATAGTTATCCTTTTGTCGAGATCATCCGTAAAAGAAAAATCCGAACTTTCATTTCGTGTCGAGTGTCTATATAACAGCCGAAGAATGAGAGAAAAATCCAAGTATTTTATTACGTTCTACGACCGCATCCGCATCAAAATATCACAATTCCCCTTTGCGGCGACTCAAAGTGACTCAGCAAGCTCCCGTGTTTGCAAGCTGGCTATACGAAGCCGAGGCGTCGCCATGCAGTGGAAGACGTGTCGCGGATGCCAAACGCCTCCTTCGTTTCTCCGTGTTCGATATATAGGAAATGATTTTGCAACGCGCTGGTCACTTCTCTGCTCTTCTCATCGTCTCATCCCACTTCTCATCGTCGTTATGATGAGGAAGTGGAAGCCGGATGCGCGTCGGGCAATGCATATAAGCCAGAGCGCGTAAAGTTTGAGCCAATGTATTAATTATAAACTGGCATCGTGACCAGTACACTGTATTCTCCTTGTACATGGCAGGTCCTCTAGACTCTTGGTAAATAGTATTGAAGTAAAGCGCAGCATTGTGGACTTTTTCTCTTAATTTTTTTAGTTTATATAATATCAAAATATTTCTTACCACTTGTTTAATTTCTAAAATTTTTTGCTTTTTCGTTTTCAATAATGAACGTATAAAATATCTGTTATTTAACGCGAAATCGTGTTTGCAATATAATGCATTATTCAAGCCGGCTTAATGATAAGTCAAAATCTCACTCGCACGAATTGCACGATTTATTTATCCTCTTGACCTCCTTTAGCACTCGACTACCGAAAATCGATTATAATCAATGGAAATACACAATCGCAAGTACGGCGATATGCTCCTTAACCATTTCAAAATTAGAATTGCGAGCCAAACGGGGATAGAATACGTAGGGGCTGCAGGTGTGCGGATAGGCAAATGAAACGATTTTGGGCGCGTCGGTGCATCTAACACTGAAAGCTTCGTTCGATCGAATCTACGTACGTATATATGCGTGTAATTGTACCCGTTCTACCATGGACCCGGAGTGAGTGAACCGTAGCGGCGCACACGTGGACTTCAAATTAGAGACGGCGGACTTTATCATTGTCTGCGACTACACGAAATTCACGCGCCACTTCGGATTTCGCGGCTCGGTGTACTTGAGATGTTTTGCCGCTACAAAAACGACGAATATACGGCATAACGCGAAGCAGATGGTAAAATTTCGCTCGAATTGTTTCTTCTAAAGTCTTCGGCGAGAATTCTGTTGGGTTGTCGGAAAAAAATTGAGCGCATGGGAAGGCTTGAGCTCAATGAATTTAAATGAAGTTTCATGGCTGATTCGATGGAACGCATATATCTTTGGCGTTCTCTGTCTGTCTGTCTGTCTCTTTCTCTCGCAACAGTGTCAACAGGCAGAGTGCCCTGCATGACAATTTTGATCACTTGACGCGTCAGTTTAATTTTGTTTAGCTACGTACAGCTCTCTGTGCACTTGTTTAATTTCGGTGGGTATAGGGGACAGATCCTTCTTTTATTTGTACAGGGAAAGTGTGTTCTCGGCCGACCGCTAATGAACTGCATGGCAAATTGTATAAATGCACAAGAGAATGTTGATCGTAACGAAGCGCAAAAAATGGATAAAAAACAAAATCACGATTGAGGAAATGAACAATTACGATATTGTTTTATACATTTTTTTTTTAAACCAACTACTTCGAAGATAGGTATTAGACATTCGCATTATAGCAACCTTCTACCTACTTCATATTGATATATAGTAATATAAAATTAAAATCGTTTATAAATAGATCAAGTTTAAACGAAAATTGATAGTGTCAATTGTTTTTCATATTTGATATTGATTTTTAAAAAATTACTAACATCATTTTAGGATTTAGTACTGTAAAATAATACAAAAAGTGACTATCATGTAACAAGAGATATTCTCCTGTGTGTCAGATATCGATACAGTAGCCGCCCTCTAGAGATTTGACATCACACTAACGAAATCGATAAACGTGATTTTCAGCAAAAGTACGTATTTGGAAATTTGACCCAATTCCAGTATTTGTTTGGAGTTCAATTAAAACATATTTCAATAATTTTATATAATTAACGAATAATATGGAATAATATTTAATGATTTTTGTTTCGACGTAATAGTATCGAAATTCCAAACATGTATGATAAATAAATATTTATATAAAACAAAAAATGTAAAAAAAATGGACTTTTATGAAAGTGTTTTAATAAAACTCGTGCTAACACTACTTTTCTATTGTGAAACTGGTACAACAACAAAAAATATCTTATTTTGTATAAACTGTAAGAACAATACGTAAAAAATACAATGTAAACGGTCAGGAATGAAATGGTCACAATTGAAATAATTAAATTTCGTTCTCGGCGTGCTCAACAAAACTTTCATCGCATGCGCGACGACGGCGGTGTGGCAGCGAGGCATTCTAACTCAATTTTCCCAGTGTCCGATCGCGAGAGAACGAATGAAAAAAAATAAAAGGCAATTTAATTTGGATTACCGTTGCCGAGGCTGGCTATCCGCGAGATGGGCCGCGCAGACAAGCATGCAAATTCCGAATAAGTCCCTGAGGAGCACAGCAATGAAGGGGGCGCAGGGGGAGTGGGTGGGCGCGGGCTCGGTCATCGTGCTTTCTTTCTCCCGCTGCAGTGTGACAGCAATCTCGCGTAAATGGCTAAGAGCAAGAGAGAAGAGGAAAGAAAGAAAGAGAGAGAAAGTGAACCCTTGGCGTTAATTTCGGACTGGTGGGCTGGTGCGCGTGGATTTGGCCGTGGGGCCGCTCTCTCATTACGCGCGCCGGCTGGAGAG
Organism: Anagyrus pseudococci; assembly: GCA_030522585.1. Classification (NCBI taxonomy): domain Eukaryota; kingdom Metazoa; phylum Arthropoda; class Insecta; order Hymenoptera; family Encyrtidae; genus Anagyrus; species Anagyrus pseudococci. The sequence continues at coordinate 14,480 of JAPYYQ010000396.1, forward strand.
AAGCAGTGTGCCGGCGCCATTACCGTTATTATCCATGTCCATTGTGTTCGTTATAGTCGGGGGGAGAGAGCAAGAGGGTAAGAGAAGGGGAGGGAGATCCGGATATTCGCACCTGAATCCGCCGCGTGACCCACAAAGTTCAAGCGTATTGATCCCCCTGCCGCCGATTCAGCGCGTCTTCATTAGCTCATTCCGAGTGTGTGCACCCACCCCACCCCCCGGACTGTCTCGACCTAACCACTCATCCTTCCAACCCCTCCCTTCGGTCCTCCTATTTCCTCTCGGTTTATGTTTACTAATATGGCATTCCGTGTGAATAGAAGCCTGCTCGAGATTGCTTTTGACTATCGAGCCGTGAGAGAGGGAGAGAGAGAGAGAGAGCGAGAGCGGGCGCGAGAGAGACTGAGCTTTCGACGGCTAATTTCCATCTAAGACATATTATCTGTTTGTTACCGGCAAATTTCCCGTCACTGTAAACTTGCTTGATTACGCTTAAGATGCATAATCTGTATCTGATTAATTTCTTAATCTATTATCAGTCATCTAAAAAGAAAACATTTAAAACGCAGAACAAAGTTTGCATTTCAAAAATTCACGCGTCAGAAAAGCTAGAAAAAAAATGTTTAAACGCACAACTAGCCAGAATAGCTATTATTTTTTTTCTCTAGCTCCTAACATAAAGGCTACGTAAGTCTATTCATATTCATGATCTCCGTACTTGCTCCTTGACTTTTCTTCGTCTTCTTGTTTTTTTTTCCTCTCGTCGATCTCCCTTACTTCATCACCTCTTTTCCCTACCAAGCTGGCCCCATCTGGTAAAGCGAATCCCTCTCGGCATCACGGGTATACGCGCGTGACTGGGTTAACAACTTCTATATTCAAGTCGAATGATCCCAAGCCGGCCTGGCGAGGTAGAGCCTCGAGAGTTTCATATGGGACTGAATTTAATTTCAGTCGCGCGTACGGACCGTGTCACGTTTTTCTCCGCATAAAGTTGACCATTTCCTCTGCTCCTCACTCTCACTCTCTCTCTCTCTCTCTCTCTTCCTCTTTTTCTCGTTCTCCAAGCTAACACAGGAGGCTTCCTTTAATCAACAAAGCACATAAAATTTTCAGAAAAGTAATTACCGTCGCCTTTCCTCCCCTCACCCCTCTGCGATTACGTAAAATACAAAGTTAATGAAATTGCGAGAAAAACTTATTTCGTTATGAGACGTAAACGCTTTTTTCTTCGGACTCCCCTCTCGTCCCCTTGTTTGCTTAATAAAACGCTTAAGGAGTAGCGCGAAAATTTTCAATTAGAAGATTTTGCAGCGTGAAATGCAAGCGACATATTATTTAATATCCATCGATTGATCAATTAGTTACCTCTTTACTTTGTAAACAATAGTTGCACATAAGGCCATAAAGTCTTTGACTTGCGTATTTTGTCATCAAATGTTAGGAAAAATTTAAAAATACACACGAATATACGTAATAGCATAAATATCTATTGCCCTTGTATGCATATTTAGTTAGATGTTATGTTAAATATCGTTTTACTTGGATCGATAATACGTCTCTTGAAATTACTGTTTGCTGTGAGGCCAAGATGTCTCTTGACGTACACGATTGGATATACCAAGACGACGCTTTGAGGACTGACGTAGCCTGTTAAAATTGTTTATCTACTATCGAAAACGTACAAACATTCATAAGCGTTTAAAATTGATATCTTGTGTATAAATTTGCCCCTTTTTCAATAAAAATTACGAGTAGAGGATCAAAGGATAATTTTATAACAATTGTTTTTAGAATTGATTGGACAAAAAGTATAGATTGATGTGAAAAGTCTTGAGCTAAGTACGTACTCGCGAGTAACCTGTACGAGTGTGTATAGTTTCGGCCAAGAGCTCGGCGAACAAGAGCGGCATTACTCGTCCATAGACATGTCCCGGAGTGAATAAACGATCTTCATCGTTGTTTCTTTGGCGTCCGGGCTCTTGTTTTCACTTCTCCTTGCCGTCCAGTTTCTCCACTTGGCTCGTTCGCCAAGTATTTCCAGTTTCGAAGGACGATCGAAAGTTCGCAGAGGACACGATGGCGCAGCTGGCACTAGCCGCGTGACGACAGTTAATGTCTTGAAAGAAAGAGAGGCAGAGAGAAACGATTACGTCGGATTGAGAGATTTACTATTTAGAAGATTATTGGGGGGGAGTGATTGTCTCGGTCGTTATACCTGATGCCAAACGAAAATCAATAGAGCTTTGAGATTTCTATTAAGATTTACTAATGCGAGATTGCATTTATGACAGAGGATCGAGATTTTTATCCGGCTGATGAAAAGAACAGTTTTTTTAATAACGCAATATTTTTTTTATTTTCGTGGGAGTTATTCATTTATTTTTTGCCGTTAGATACATAATTTGGTACTAAAGTATTCATGCTGCAGGATTTACGCAGATATTGAGTATATTATTATACGATGTATTTTATTCTAATTTTCTAGGTCTGCTTTATCAAACTCTTTTGTGAAAATAAGAGTAAGCGGTTAACGGAAAAACCTATCGAACCGAGGTCACGATTGCCGAATAAGCACGAAGTCAAATCAGAAAAATATAGCAGTCCGAGAGTAGCTTTGGCCAAGAAACAGAGGCAAAGTGTCAGAGCAGAGAAGTAACGAGGTTGCATACCGGAAGAGGGAGGATATGGCTGGAAAGTGCATCACGCGCATATATCCACGTACTCGCCGAAGAAATGTTTCGCCGGCTCTCTCGCGGCAAATAAAACGGAGGCGCGCGACTCTCCCTCTCTCTCTCTCTCTCTCTCTCTCTTTCTCTCTCTCTCTCCCTACTGTCGTGGCATAAATTATTTTGGCAGAATTTATGAGGCTACGAGAAAACGCTACCGATATGGGCACTCGCGAAGCCTAGTTCCCCCCTTGGCGTCCCCTCAGCCTAACGCGCGTATTTTTCTTCAAATACCGCGCTTTTGCAGGACGCACGTAACGAGTCTTCTCGACGCACGCTCGACGCATCTTTCGAATTCTCGCGAGCAAGTGTATTCGCGTCGCTTCTTTTTTCCCTCCCTCTTTCTCTTTCCCTCTCTGTCTCTCTACCGCAAAGCTCGGCGTATTCGTGATTTTGCAATTTTTCCCAAAGGAATGCTGTACACGCTGGGAACTCTTCGCTTATCTCCGGCGAATTCTGTTCTGACGTTTCTATGGGTATTCATTTTTGTGAAAAATGTAATGCGACTTTAGGGCAGGAGGGGATATTGCTGTTGTTCTCACGGTCCAAGGCTTTTATAAATTGTTTAATGCCGCGTATACGGAATCTCGGAAAATTTCATATTTTTTTTTCTTTTCTTTTTCATTCAGCTTTTTCATAACAAAGACACGGTGTTAACAATACATTAAGTCCACGATCCGCTGTGTAATTATCCACTGGTTCGTCCCCCCTCAATCCCAAAAACAAAAAAAAAAGAAGTAATCGCACGAACCAAAAAAAAGGTAATCTATAATAAATAAAGCTTAGGAACGTTATCAAATGCAAACTCGAAAACACGTCATGGCGGCAGCAGGGCACCTCGTCATATCTCTCGCCCGAGGGCGTGAGCGCGGGAACACCCCTTGTGGCTCGGCCCTCAACGTAATTTCACGTCAAAATCTCATGTCTGTGATGCGACGACGATGTCGGTATAGCGCGATCTCGCTGTACATCCCTTTGGCAAGCCCAACACACGTCCTCTATCCGGATATGCGTGTACGGAGGATAGCGCTGGAAATATGACTAGTCGACCCCCCCCCCTCACACACGCTCCCTTTCTCACTCTCACCCTCTCTTTCGCTCGCTCGGGCCATTGTGTAATCTCGATGCTACCGGCGAGCTTCTCACAGCAACTGCAGCCGCTCACGCACGCGTTAAGAGGCTCTTCCGGCCCGCGGAGAAATAGGGTAGCCACATAGTGCGCGCGCCCAGCCATCCCAGTCTGCTCCTGCAATGATATTCCTTGTTTTTTTTAGCCCCAGCTCTCAGCCCTCCTTTCTTTGAGATGCTTGTACAACGGGGCGCACGTATTGCTCCGCGTGGTGAGGTTGCCGGGAAAGAGGGGAAGGGGGGGGGGCAAAGCTGCGAAATGAAGCCCGGAGATGAGGCTGTAATACTCGCGCCCTTTCTTGCCTCCTCTCTCGGCATCCTTTCTCCGAGCGCCTCCCTTTTTTTACGCTGAAAAATAAAGTTGGACGCCTTATTGTGTGTACGATAATGTTAGGGTTATGGTTATTTTAATGTTGGCGGCGCTAGCTCGCGATGTTTTACGAGATGGGCCTTGCGGAGATAAACGAGGCAACGCGCGCTAGAGTATTCTGAGTATTTTTCCCATTTTCTTTTCTTTTTTTTTTCGTTATACGACCACAAATTCATTAGCATATAACACCTTTTTTTCTTCTTCTTGATTTTCCTCACTATTTTTTCAATTCGACTTTGGCGAATTTGACCTATTGCAGCCATCCAACTTCGGCAAGGACTTTTGTTCTAGTTGTTGCTCCGAAGATGTAATGAACATTTTTTAAAAATATAACGTAGCAGTCTGAACTGGAAATACCGAAGAAAAACTGAATACACAGAAAATAAAAGAGAAATAACTCGCGAGTTATGTAGCTAGTGTGCATATAAGAATCAAAATGAAAGGAAGTGCGTTTAGTAGAGTGGATGTGTCAGGCTCCTGTTCGGTGACAACAACGAGGACAACTTTAACAGCGTCTCTGTCCAAATAAAGTCACGTATACACGCGTCTATCTACCAAAACCCACACACACACGCGCGTACACGCACAGACACAGACGTAGACACGTAGGCAAGCGTAGCTTTCTCGTTCGTCGAGCAAGCCACTCATGGCTGGGTTGCGGCAAGAGAAGAAGGGCGGGTGAGGGGGGGGGTCGGGGCACAAGAGAAGCTGTACCAACATCGCGACAACAGCTTCCTGGAGCGCAGGAACTTTGAGAATAGCAGGCGTTCGGCGTTGCTTGCGTATACCAAGAAGCGCTCGGCGTAAAGAGAGAGAGAGAGAGAGAGAGAGAGAGAGAGAGAAGGAGAAAAAGAGAGAGGGGAGAAAGAAGAGTCGTACATAAAGGACGACAAGGAGGTAGGAAGACGTGGATGCTGAGGAAAAAGCGACAAGTGCCCCGGTGAGGGCGAGGCAAACCAAGAAACGAGAGAACAGACCAGAACTCCAGCTCTCTCTTTCTTCGGGGATGGACGGTGTGTCGGGGAGGCGATGAGCGGTAAAGGGGAGGGGCAAATTACGTAAGTTAAAGGAAGAGAAGAAGGTGGAAGGAAGAAGAAGGCTGGCATAGAAGTTCACCGTGGGAGAAAGGCGAAATGCATTTTCTCCTCCGAGTCGACTCTTTCGCGGGCTCCGCGTCTCTCTCTCTCTCTCTCTCTCTCTCTCTCTCTCTCTCTCCCGATGCAGGAGGGAGAAGGCTCTTTGCCAGATCAAAGACGCAGTTCGTTTCGTATCCGCGCCTTACCTTTGCTTCAACCCCTTTAGTTCCTCCTTTTCCCGTGATTATTTATATATTTTTTTAAAGGACTAATTGCGTTGTTGCTCTGCTTGGCGCTTCTTTTGCGCGGTTGAATTAAATTCTAGAGAACTAAGGAACGCCCCCTCTCCGCCCCCCCCCAGCTTGAAAGACGCTGATTGTCGCACGAGAAAATTGCGCGTCTTTATTATTCCCTACTCATTATTAAATCCTTTAGTTTTTGGATTCCATTGAAAAGTGTATTATACGTTCATTACGCTTAAGCGCAGTTTATTTGAAAAGGGTTGCAATAAAAATATAGGATCTGGGATTTATAGAAAATTAATTGTCGATTGGAAAAAACGGAAAATATATAGGAAAGCCACGTCAAACGTCAGCGGTAGCATCGAGTGGGATAATTTGAAAATATGGGCACAGCCGTTAGGTTAGGCGAATAAATTTATCGATGGCAAAGAGGGCAAAGTCGAGCGCCAAGGCAGAAATAATGCAAGCCCCCGCGCGCGCGCGCGCGCGCGTCAGAGAAAGTTCGACGCGGGAGACGAAGCGACGAGCTGTTGACTGATCGGCGCTTACGGAGCGCCGACGGGACGAAGCGAGAAAAATTCTGCCTTCGTGACCCGACCCGATGGCAGCTATCACGATTTCACGCTAGAGACGAGATATTTTTCAAACTTCCCCCTTCCCCGGTCTGGGAACACTTGCTTCTTACTCCTGGGAGAAAGACCTTCCGCTCGCTACCTACAGTTCTCAAGCTTCGATAGCTACCTCCTGCGGTTTATATCCTTACCTTGGACTATCGAATTCCAAAAAATTTTTACGTTTTATAAGCTCGCCATAAACTTTGAATGAGAATTTTGCTTTCGATACGGAATATTTATCTTTTCTTTCAATTTCTGTGCCGATCGGATTATTCGCCCGAATAATTAGTGGACACATTCTATATAGGTTTGAATTTGTGTTCGAAATGACGGATTTTTACGGAATTCTGAATTACACTTGAAAATTAGATTTGGCTTTATCCTGATTAAGCATTATTACCAGTATTATAATGAACAAAAGGGGGTATTTCTATCTGCCAGTGTATTATAAAATTACTCATTCATTTGTATTCCGTATCGACAGGCTTTTGTTAACAAAAATTTAATTTTTAATTATAAAATAACGCATGAATAGCCGACTGTACAAAACTGCTGGACGCAAATTTTGGAAATTCAGATTACAAAATTTCTGAAAAACGTACATCCACGCGCACGTCAAATGGCACTCGATAAATAAACGCATCGAAAAAAGGCTCGTAAAGCTGGTATAAAGAGGAGAAAATAAAAGGACAAAGTCTGAGCAAGGCGTCGTCATTACACTGCTATATAGCGTTGTAAATCGACCAGACGGCCATGCAAAGGCCTCCTTTGTCGGCAGGGCTCGCTTTTGAACGCGTTAGATGCGAAATCGAGTTTCGCTCGTTCACCGTAGCTCAATAGGCGTGTAGTGTCGTTTCAGTCCTGCTGAAGTGCCAGCGCAGCTCACTTTTGTAAGCTTGCGTTGCGTAACGAGATCTCGTTATACCCCCGAATGCCACTCGATGAAAATTTTTCAAAGCAGGCGGAAAACGAAACGAGATCTCTCGGCTTTCGCACGATTTCCAAAAGTAATCAAATAGATTAATCACAGTTTGCTACGATTAATATTTAATAAACGAGAAAAAAATTGGAAAAAAAAAATTTTTTTCTTCGCCAGATCCATTCGATACTTTTTATTATCACGAAGGAAATGGAAGAATGAAAGATAGAAGAAGGGAAAAAAATCAAAGTGAGGCAGAAAAAAAAGCGAGTGCGAGATAAAAGCTTTTGTCGGAGACGAATAAAAAAAAACGGGGCAAGAGAGAGGAAAGAAAGAAGAGATCGCGAGTGAAGTCCCAACCTCTTTCGAATGAACGTTTGCTAGCGCTGACTCGGAGAAGGCCCCTCCTCCTCAGCCCCGGAAACGCCCTTGGGAGCTCGGCCGCTCTTACACAGCTGCCACTGCGAACGTCTAAGACAACTAATCCCCACCGAGAACATTCGCAATGCCTCCCCCTTTTTCAATAGGTTGCCCACGCATCGAACGTTGTAGACAACTTGTTCGAAGCGCCCGGAGAAAAAAAATAGACTTCGGAACCGTAGCGTTATATTGCACTTGAAACAAATGCGAGATTTCACTAGGGGGATGTTCTAGGGGCCTTGAGGGAACCGTAAGACGAGCCGGCAATTTAGGAGTCAAGGTTAAACTTTAAAGCCGTACAGCATCAAGTATCCCTGTGCTTTTAGCCGAGAGCACAAGCGGCACTGAAATGTTGCTGCTCATCCAGGGGGGATCTGTTATGCTTGAATATACCTGATTTCCAGGCTGCAGCTCAAAACAAGCGCAAGCTTTCGAAAGCTTATGGCACCGTTTGCCAGCATCAGAATGCTCTGCTTCCTTTACCAAATAAAACATGTGCCAGGGGCAAAAACGTATAGAGTGTGCGTGTGTGCGTGTCGGAGAGAGAGAGAGAGAGAGAGAGAGAGAGAGAGAGAGAAAGAGAGGAAGAGAGTTCACCAACGTGGAACCGGATATCATAGCCGTTCCGACAAGCCGAGTCATGCAGATATTTCGCCGCTGTACGTAAGAGAAATCTAGATAGCGCCGAGAGCGGTGTGTGCAACACGGTAAAGCGCGAGCCAGGCCGGCGTGCGTTACAGGAGAGAGTTCGACCGAGTAAGGTTGCCTTCTCTATCCCCATAGAAACAGCGTGTTGCAGCTGTCTCGCGTTAATTAACTTAATTAATGGAATTGGCCGGCCCTTACCCCTGCACTCCCTTCCCCCGACCTTCCTTCATCAGAGTTTGCTCAGGACTGCTGCTACTGCCGGTGCTATACTGCTGCTTGCACCGAGAGGGAGCAAGAGAAGGCGCGAGCATCAAAGATAAATCGCTTAAGTTGCGCGCCGACTTTATCGAGCGCAGCTCCAACTCCACGGCCCCTCCCCCGCCAAGCCTCTAAATAGTCGTCAACGTTGTATATAATGCAACGAAATTCCACGGACTTGCCTACTCTCTCGTTTCCCTCCGCCCCCTCTATCTCTCTCTCTCTCTCTCTCTCTCTGTTTCTCTCTGGCGTTGATGTATGCGCTCGGACTCGTTGCTCACGGCAAAATCCCGACGGCTGAGTTTGAGAACTGGACGACGCTTTGCAATTAATTTTAAATTTGGCCAAAGCCGCTGCTACTGCTGCTGGTGTACAACTGCGAATGACCGGTGGAAATAATCCGTCTTAACAAGAGACTTCCCATACTTTGAGTTTTCCTAAGAATTTATTTTTGTTATTTTTTTTTCTTTTTCACTTTTGTTTCGTGTCCACTTTGATGTCTCTCCGGCTTTCTTTTTATTCCCAAGAATTTCAACGGGTTTTAGAATTTTACCGGATAAGTATTAATGTTAAAAGCTTTATGCAGTGATTTAAAAAATAACTGTCAGTTACAAGGTATGCAATGCTCGGACTGCTATGTAAAAAGGGTGTACTACCACGCGGAGTCTTAAAAGTGAATTCGTTCTTAATGCGATAAACCATCATGCCTACAGTCGCCGGTAATGGTTGGCCAACCTCTTGGCCCGTTAGAAGTTATAAACAAACTTTCAAATCTCTTCTATAACTGCATTAAACTACTTTCCAGCCTCTTTACTCGTTCCGCGTTATATCGCTCAACTAAAATACAATTACTCGCGAAAGGAAAATAAAATTTTAAGCATAAAACATTGCTTGCAAAGATCAGTTTTAAAAATCGCGTTATATTTTATCGGCTTGTTAGGTACGAGGATATTCTAGTTAGTTTCCTGATTAACAACGTTGGAAGCTTAGCCGTACTCAATTGCAACTTTCAAACAAACAGCTTATGTTTACGTCAAATAGCAAAAGCGAAGAGAATTAACTAAGCGTTAATTGCGAATTTTTACTTTTTTCTTTCACTTACTTTTATTACCGACAAAATTGTTTATTTTCAAAAGAGTTAAAATACGATAAAAATATGCGCAAGTTCAATAAATATTTAAAATACATATTTTATTGTTAAATTTATTCGACAATGTTTTTTGTGCCGTTTGCATGGATACTAAAGTACTATATTCTAAAGATAATACGCATATTAAAATCAGGAAGGCAAAGTAAATCGTAAATTCATCCAAATCAAATAAAACTTTGAACATCAAAATTTTGTACAAATTTCAATGCACCCACCGACTGAATTAATCCAATGTACGAAACGTTTGTTTTTAATGGATAGGTTGAAAGCCAACGAAAAATAATTATTTTTAAATCGAAATGAGCGATATATTAACGGCCTAAAAACATTGATTTACTCGCAATCAGAAACATCCGCTTATCAAGCAGCTCAGGAATGAGCTACGAATTCAGTAGGAGGCTGCACTTGAAATTAGCTAATTCCCACTAATGATCGGCCGGAAAATGTTTTCGAGAGGCCTGCGCTCTTCCGACAAGAATTTCACCGATTAAGGCCTTCTCGTAAAGTACCTCGGGTACTTGTTGAGATAAATTGAACGACCACCGAGTCGTTTGCTTTTACAGGCTTATTTCCAATTGAAACAAGTCGCCAGATTCCTTTGCCTTACGAATACTTTGATAAAGTAATGAAAGTCAAATTGGAAATCGTAATTATTGCCGAACGCTTCAACCTATCAAAGGCTCAATTTAAAATTCAATAAGTTAATTCGTAACGTAATTTTAAATTTATTGCTTCACAATGCCATTGTCATTTGATCAAATATGCACATTTATTACAACGAGTAAGCTTACTGTACTTCATTTAAGAACAATATTAATTAAATTAAAAATGACATTCAGTAGCCACTTTAATTTACTCATTTCTTTATTCTATTTGTATTTAGTATAACAGTTTTAATTTTTTTCAACCATCAAACTTTTGGATCAAATATTAGAATTTTAAAACATTCTTTTCACTATTTGTTATAATAGTGCCAAACAGCCTTAAGTGAAAACACGAAATGATTGATAGATTTTGACATTTGAGTGAGATACAGTATTAAAGATTCAAACACTTTTTGCCTACCTCATTTTCTTAAAGGATAATGTTTTTCCTCCGGAACCTCAACGTAAAGTAAAGACCATTCATCTTCTCTCGCAGAGGCAGCTCGGGATACTTTCATGTCGATTTGTGTACTTATCGATTAGTAATAAATTCTCATGATGTTTTAACCGTGGACATTTTATGTGTATGTTGTATGTCAAATCAATCGATACTTCAATTCACAATTCTAACTGAAATTAATAAATAAAATATATACTTATATTTTTAACTAACGTTTTAGATTGGATTTAAAAAAGCTCGTATAACCATGATATTACTTGCCAAATCAACCCACGATCCTGGGCGATGTTTCAACAAACAAAAAAAGATTTAATGATATTTATTCGCGCTTACCAAATAACCGAGCACACACGTCGTATACGCGCACGTCCCCAAGTAATTCGATCAGTGTACGGAAAGCCCCATTCGCCTGCAAATTGAGCAGGTCCACGTACGAACCCTCCGTCCTGTGGCTGAACGACCGAACGGACGTAACTGATATACGCGCGCATCTAGCTCGGTGAGAATTTCGGGTTGACGCCAGAGAAAAACTGGAGGGAAAAGACGTAAGAAAAAACGAACAACATGACGGACTGGGGGATGGTTAGAAAAAAAAAAGATCAAGCGGATACCAGGGGCGCAAGTATCGTTGGTCGGAAGGCAGTAGGAGTGTACGAAACGAGGGTGGAAAGTGTGAAAAAAGCGCTTGACGTAAATTGCAAAGTCGACGCGTGATTTTGCTGAAACAAAGTCCCTCGCGGCTGGTTCTTTAGCCGTGGGCGCGTGGACGGTCTCGCGTAATAGCGTAAAAAGAATAATAATGCGGAAAAGTATATACGTGGCAGGCGGAGAGAAGAATAACAGGTGAGAGAGAGAGAGAGAGCCAAACGGAAAGAGACTCTAGCCAAGAGAGGATTGTCGCATCGGCAAGATTTTTTGCGGCTTCTCGTGGCAGCAGGGGCGCGTTAAAATTTGCAAATTCAGAGTAATGAAAATGCTAATTTTTTGAAGCAGTATCTCTATGAGAATTTCTGCTAGGATAATAGCTTTCCTAATGAGATTGTAATTATAAGGGATTCTTTCGTTTTTTCTTCGTTTTCTTTTTTTATTTTTAGGGTACAAAAAGGTGATATAATAATGAGAGCTGAGATAATCTGTTGATTTTTAACAATATTGTCTGGTTTTCATTGCACTATTTTTTTAAAAATAAACATTTTCTGTTAAACCAAACGATATCCAAATTGTATTCTATTTGCACCTAACTAATGATGAATTTGTTTAATAGAAGTAAACGTTGAATCGATAATTTTCGAAATATGATTTGGCAAAGACAATACATGTGCAATTAAACGAATCCATACAAAGATAGCAATAAATTCAATTGCCATTAAATCGATATGCATACCGTATGTTTCTCAATGTCGCGAGCATCAATATAGAAATTGAACGGGTTCCAGATTACACAGAAAATCCATGTAAACACGAGGCATGCGCGGCCCTTACTCGGAAAATCACGGAATTCATTGCACTGAGCGCGTTTGCGGTTGAAAATTACGGTCGATCGCGTCATTCATCTTGTGCCTGAGTACACCTAAAGCCGAGATTATTTTGATGGGCCATGAGTTATGTTCCTGGCAGAATTAAGGCAATTCATCTTGGCCAATCGTATCATTCGGCTTGACTATCAATACAATCTACTCTTTACAAGACCCGCCGCGCGCCGGGTAGGATTTTTCGTATTATTTTATTTCGCGAGCCCATTAGGTTTTAGCAGTTTTCGGCTGCTTGAAAATAATCAAATAAAACTGAAATGTTTGTATACGCCGATTATCGTAAGTTTCGACGAAAATTGTACAGCCAGCGGTTAAGCCGAATATAAATAGTATGAGCTTAAGTAGAAAAGCTCGAAAGTGGTCAGACCGGCTGCCATAGCTTTCCGTTTATGTTACAGAAATTAATTATTGAAATAAATATACGAGAAAAGGGGATAAATATTTTTAGTGTTTTATGCAATCTACAGAAGACTTTACGTAAAACTGCGATCAACAATAAAAATAAATGAATCTAAGTTTTTACAGCCTGAAATTTATTTTATTAGTACCTTCAAAATTCACGTCAAGAACTTTCGGAGTTTAGAAACTGCAACGAATTTGTATCATAAACTAAAATCCAATTTTCCTTGTAAGAGACCAAAATTTATAAACATCATTTAAAAGTTCATGATGAAAATTCGCGCTCGCAACGGACTTTTTTTTTAGGTCGATGCTCGCTTATCTCTTTTGTTGCTGCTCTTGCTCAGTCCTCGCTACCGGCTGAACCCGAGGAAGCGCGCGAGATGCTTTGAATTCAAGAAATGTATACGAGCATCGTCCTTAAGACGAGGGATTTGCGTAGATTACGCTGCGCCAACGTATTTCCCCGAGTAAAGCGAAACAAGGAGAAGGGAAAAGGAGGGAGAGGATAAGGGGGTGTACGCTGCGCTTTTTGTGGAAAAATGTGCGAGCCTCTCCGTTTCTTTTACGTCCAAGCGAAGACAGCTCCCCTCCGCTTTTCGCTTTCTCTCTCTCTCTTTCTCTCGCTCTCTCTCTCTCTCTCTCTCTCTCTCTCTCTCTCTCTCTATCTCTCGGCTTGGGTAAAAGCGCAGTTAAATGAGATAAAGATTTAATAGAAGTGCGCGCAGGCCATTTAACGGATGCCTCTACTTAACTTTTGAACGAAGAAAAAACCAACGAAATGGAAAAGCATCCGTATTTTGATGAAGAATAACAATAGAATGAATAATTTACTCTTCGTGTACTGATAATAAATGAAAGGAAAAAAAGGAGGGCACATCGTTATCTCGGCAAAAAAAAATTGTACATTACAAAATTCATCCCGGTAAGACACACAATAATTCAGGGGTGTTCTGCAGTCTCCCCCCGTTCATCCTGTGCATGACAACGTATGCAAGTCACCCATTTCGTTTTTGAACTTCCTCTTTCATTTCCGCCGTGCCAGAGATAATAATTACAACGTCCTATAATTGAAGAGAACGAAGCCGTCGCACACGCTAGAGCTTGGAAAAAAAAGAGAAAGAAAAGCGGAATAAAACGGAAAAAAGGGTGGACTAACACGTGTGTGAGGAGCGTAAAAAAAGAGAGAGGGAAGAGAGAGGGAGAGAGATATAACAAAATGCCGGAAATGAGCTTAACAAATCGATTAACGCGACTCTTGCTTGCGCAAGCACGTGACCCGGTCAAAGAACCGAGCTGCTGCTGCTGCTTTTTTCCGCGCTTTCTCATCAGCACTTTCACGCGTGTGCGCAAAAAGAACTTCCACACCTTTGAACATGTGTGTGTACATTCAAGAGTATGAAAGGCCAACGTAGGTTGATCGTGTGTGTCCTAGGAGGGTGGGTAGGAAAAAAAGCTCGACGTTAGGTAGAAAACGGCGCGCGTTTGTTTTTAATTACGCGTTAGCAGGAAAAAAATTCACTGTAAGCCTCCTGTCCTCCAGATTTTCAATGTAATAACGCGCTGTCGACAACAATTTCCGCCTCCCCATTTTTATAGGTCGCGTAAACGTCATGTAACGTTAATCGATTCGATGCTTAAACCTCAACATCAATTCCAATTTCCTTGCGGTTACCTTCGTCATGAGAGTCTCGAAAAAAAACGCGGACTGAAAAAGTAAACACACGTTAATATAAAAAATGCCCGTATTTTTGGTGCAACACGCATTAAGAGATTTCAGTGAAAATCAAATGTAAAAATAAGGTAGTTCAAAAGTATCGAGCAATCGCATTGGAGGAGCAGGAGCTATCATTTTCCTCGAGAGCTTCGGCGTTAAAGCTCGCTGCTACTTTTCCCAGGCCAGGCACACACGAGATTCGGAAAGATGTTTATCACGGGGCGGGGTAGAGAGAAGCGAAACTTGAAAATGGAGGCCGCGCGCTCTTTCCACTCCAGGAAAAATACATCTTCGATCGAGCTCTCCAAGGCCTAGCGTGTGCGCGTGAGAGAAAGGCTGATTGATCGAGCATCGGTTGCCGTGGTCGCGCGCGCCGCCTGAAACTTGCATCCGGAGCGGGAGAAGGATAGATAGAGAGAGAGAGAGAGAGAGAGAGAGAGAGAGAGAGAGAGAGAGAGGGTTGAACGAGGCGCAACGGAGTGCGTTAGTAGCACAGGCACGGCTTTTCTTTGTTCAACTGTTCCTTTTGTGCGCGAACAAAAAGTTTAAGAGAAGAGAGACTACGATGTATTCATTTCTCTGTCGCTCGATAGCAGCTGCTTCCTTTTATTTTTGTCAACTTTTACGGATATTTTGGACTCGTTAGTTTTGCGGATTTTTGTTGATGTTGTTGTCGATGGCGGCGGTGGTTGAATTAATGAAAAAAACTCAACGTTTTTTTGTTCGGACGGATATAAACGGCGAAAATTGATCGCATTGTTTTCCATCGTTAAAGTGCGACGTCCCTTTCAATTTCACAATAGCTATGAAAAGCAGAGATATGCCCGCTCCAAAACTAGAACTCGAACTCGAGAGTACGCGATTAGAAATCTATAGTGCCATACTCGCGACCTGTATCAATATTTTACGTCATCTCTAGCCAATGCCGTTTGTTTAGCTTTACATTTTAATTACGGTTTGGACTATTTTAATTTAATTTCATTGTATTTACTCCATTAGAATAATATAATCGAGTTTATTCGAGAACTTAATATTTTATTTGAAATTGTTTTTTTTTCGGTTTGTCTATATATACAGTCATTACGCTTGTACACAATTGATTTATTCATTGAAATGAAAAAAGAGTATTTGAAATATTCATGTTTTCGAATTATTGGTTACTTTTTTTATTTATTTTCAGTCTTAACAGTCGAAGTAGGGCAACGACTGAGAGTATTCGAAATACAAAAAAATATGTTAAAATATTCGAGAGAAATTAAATTTGTAAAGGTTTAACTAAACAAATATAGGATTACACAAATGCATTTTTCAAAGGCTTTTTTTATAAAATTATAACAAGACTCATAGTTCAAAAATGCATTATTTAAAAAAAATAAGGACGTGTAAAGTAAAAAAGAAATACAAAGTTTTAACAAGTGTAAACAAGAAAAAAAAAGACTTACGTAAATCCACTTTTTTATACTTTCTGTTTTTACCAGTAAGAATCAATCCGCAGACAAAGCGTATTTTTCTCTCGCTCTATATGTATCTTGCTGAAAATCCGCAATTCAATTTAAAACTTCATTCAATAAAAGGAAAAAAAATGCAAAATCCAACAAGCACAAAATTATTTCTCAATAAAACTGGCTGTACTCGAAAAACAGTAGCATCAGCCGCGAGACGGGTAAACCTAAAGCTACCGTAGTATGTGGCGGGGCAAAAAAAGTAAGAAAAAAAGAATAATAAAAGAAAAAAGATATGGACTGATTGAAAGAGAAGGACAGGGATCCGAGGTCTGGCGGTAAAAGCAAACGAGACCCGATCAAAAAGCCGCTCTCGAGTTGCAGGCGAGCCAAGATATTTTGGCGGAAGCCCATCATTCGTGACAATTCATCGGACGCCTGCACGCGGGGCCCTCAATATATGCCGCACGTGCGGCCGCTAGCCTCTGCTTTGCTCGTCAATTACCCCGAGTCGATTTGCACAACCGACGCCGCCGCTGCTGCTGCTGCTGCTGATGATGACGAGCTTGGCCCAGCGATCGGCGCTTAATTTCAAAGTTCCGACTATAGCTCAGCCGTGGTGTCAGTCCTGACGGCCTGACGAGGAAGGCTTCGCACTTTTTCGGCGTAGCAATCGACGTGAGGGTAATTGGCGCTGTTGGATAACCCGAGTGCCTTAATACTCCCTTCTCCTACTGCTCGTCAAGTTGTTCGAGAAACCGTTTAGCGCGCCCGATAACCGACGTTTGCATCGTTTATGTTCGATGTTGTTACTACTGCTCGAGGCGATTTTCGAACTCCTTCACTTTCCGGCCTTGTTTCATTCGCGTTTTCGCTCCGGCATTATTTTCAGGCTTTTACCGGCGCTGGCTAAAATATATTTTTTCTCCTTTACTGCTGTCGTTTATCGTTGCCGACCAGTATGGCAAATTTTAATTCGTTACTTTTATTTCTTCTCTTTTAATGTGCCATTAGCGCTTAATTGAATAGATACGGGATACTATAAATCATAAATATTTTCTACATACCGAAATGTGGCTTTTGATAAGCATCAGAAAAGAAATGGTTTGTTAAACTTAAAGAAAAAGTACATTAAGAGATGACGCTTTGAGCGCTGAAAGAGCTGAAAGAAATTTTTTTCATGCTGATCCGTTCTTAAAGCTTAAAGCGTGGTTTTTAAAAGTGACAGACAGCTTTCATATACAAATACTTTTTTTTTAATGCGCTATAAATTGAATAAATTATTTTACCAACGAAGAGGTGTTAAGCTTCCATTTAGACTTTGTATTAAAACACTTTTTTCCACGTCATTTTCGGTGTGTGAATCTGAAAAGTGATTACCGTCTTTAAAAATTTTCGTTTTGTAAATTGAGTTGTTGAGTTTACATTAAATGTAGGTACTAAAAAGTCTATTATTATTTATTAAGTAATTTATTTCTTAATAGTACATCAATTACGATGATGTATTATAAAGTCCGTGAAAATGAAAAACTTTTTATTTATTTGATAGAGTATTAAAAATGTTCTTTTTTCTCTTTACTAAAATTGAGTATAAAACCTTAAAAATTATATTCTAAAAATCGGCTATTACAATCCGAGCTGACGGATTTGAAGGTCCGAAAGACCTTACAACTTCACATGCAAATCACTCGATCTAAAGATATGAAGAAAGCGAATAAGAAAATAGAGAGAATAAAAAAGCTCATGGCTGTCGGCTATTTTTACAAGCGATGAACGCCACTGGAACAAAACGGGATCAGTGGCAATGTCAGCTATACAGAGTAAGACATGTCAATTTCAGCTTCTTGTGAATAGAAAAAAGTCAGCTCGAGAAGCAGAAGAAGGGCATGCCCCTCAGGGCCGTGCTCTTATCCTTAACAAACAAAATGCAAAAAATAAACCTTTGTCTGAGATTTTTGTCGGCCGCAAGCTTTGAAAAATCATTACAAGTCAGTCGAAGACCCGTGCTTTAATACGCGCAGAAACTCTCCTTTTTTTCAATTTTAAAAACTTTTATTCGTTCTTTTTTATTTTAATTACATGTTTACAAAAATTATTGTTGAAACAATAAGACTGTTTTGTAAGTTTAATTACTTTAAATACTGGACCAAATAAAGTCTGCATTATCTCATTAGCATTATGTGGTTGAAATAATTAAGCTTATTTTTAACGACGTATTTTTGTAAAAAAATTATTATATGGATAACCAAATTATTAAAAAATATAATTGTTTGTTTATTAGCTTTGTTTACAGATCAAAATTTATCTAACAAATATCGAAAATATTCCAACTGCCGTGTGCAAATTATTTATCTGGATGCAACAGTAACTGCAGAGTATTCCAAAAAACATAATTTTACAGGTATTGGATTCTCTCTTGCGAAAATAAATTATTAAATGCTTCGCATAAAATCAAGATCTAAGCTAGGTATTATCTACAATCTGAATATCTCATAAAAGCCCGAGATAAAAAACTAAGTTCAACGAATAATAAATACAAGCTCGTAAATAGAACGACGTGTACCTTTTCTCAAAATCAGCTGTAGTTGCTAAGAGGGAGAGGCAGAGACGAATAAAGAGAGTCGGGCTGAAATGAAGAGATGGAAAAAGAACAGGGAGGGAGAGAGAGAGAGAGAGAGAAAAGCAAAGGAAATAAGAGTGACGTGTACTTTTTGGGAAAGATAAACATGAGCAAGAAGAGAGCAAAGAGATTCGCAGGCAAAAAATAAAGCGATCCCTGGAAGTAAAATTTGAGAAGAAAAAGAGAGAACTCGCGCGCAGTGTGGAGAGCGAATAAAACGCGCGAGAAGTAGAGGGATGAGCGAGCCGGCGCATAAAATAAGAGCGGCGTGAGCACGAACGATCCTATACGGGGCTGCCGGTAAAAAGAGCCAGACGCGAAGTAGACGCGAGCTCGGGAGGAAAAAAAGCCACCCGGAATTCGGTATATCGAGGCTGGTCCTACGAAAGAACCAGATCCGACCTCCCAGCCTCTAGGTACGCCCTGGATTATTAATGGCTAAACTGGTCGACGGAAGGAGGGCGGAGGGAGGGCGGCGCGTGCATCAAGAATACACCTGTACACGCGCAGTTCGCATCCTCGCCTTTGTTTAGCCTCGATTTCTGCTCTTTTTTATCAACACGCCTCCCACCTGCACTCCCCTCCCCTCCTGCCTTTTCATATTTTTTCCACTCGATTTTACGGAAACGGGAAGCGTTTCGTTGTTGTCGACCAAAACAATGCCGCGGGCGGGCCGCGAAATGAATAACGCATTAAATACTAGCCACCCCGCATTTCCGGTTCTTCCTTTTAACGATTCTTTTTTTATCGCTCGGCGATGTTGACGCTGTTGGTTTCTTTAAACAAAAAAAAAAAAAATCCTGCGTTTAATTTTGGAAAGTGAAGCCGCGTGGTTAATATTGAGAACAAAATTGGAAACATGACGGTGCGGGCTTTATTTTGTTTCATCGAATTGCTCGTCTGGACCGGGGCGTAAAGGTCTTCGCCACTACGTACAAACTCTTGCGCTTCAGTTTTAGCAAAATTTTTCTGTTTTTTCTTTTCATGTTTTTTTTCTCAACTTTTACTACCTTTGGAGTGTATAGAAATAAAATGTGGTAGCTTGTGTTTACCATTCTTTTTAGGTAATCACGAAGGACAATTAAAGAACAACAAAAAGTTTGAAGCGAGTTAATGCGAAAGCCAATATGCAAATTAAAAAAATTTAATAATTAAGATAGGGTATACATACATATGTTTATTATTCAGTATTTCGCATCAAGCGAGTTGTATTTGCCGAGCCGGTCCCGCGTAACCCATTAAAAATTTACCTTTTTTTTCCTTCTTTGAGCCCAGATAACTCATGAATTTTTCATGTACAATCACGCTGTCAATCCCCGTGGCTGATGTATACTGCAGGAGAGAGAGATAGAAAGACAGAGAGAGCTTGCATAGCACGTACTGCAGCGGCAAAATTAAAGAATACATATGTGATTGAGAAATCTCAAAAAACATCGAAAACCCCAAGCTTAGAAAATTTTTAAAAAAAATCTAGCATATTTTTCCGTCGAGACACCAGGATATTTTCAACTTACTGAACGTAGCTGCTGCTACAGCCACCGCTGCTGGTAAACGTACGCTCGATTTTTCGCGACATTCGTATTCAGCGCGCGTTTCGCGGGCGCCGGGAAATTACGAATCGAGCCTTCCTTTTACGCTCCGTAACATTTAGATAAAAGGCTCTCCTCGACTTCGGCCGAAGAAAATTATAAGGTCAGACTGAGGGAAAATCATACATTTGGTGATTCGCTTGATTTTTTATTTTTCCTTTTCACTTTTCTTTATTTTTTCATTTTTGTTTTTTTTTTTTTTTTTTTGCTGCACATCATAGAGCTTGTTGGGGATTCCGGGACGGAGGAAACAAGAAAAGCCGCATCTTGCGCACTATACGACTGGGGCTGCTCTCAAAGCTCTCTCGGTGTCACGAGGCAAGAACGTAGGAGAGCGAGCGGCAGAAAGAGAGAAGAGTCGAGCGCCGACAAAACCGAGGAGCGGGTGAAAATTTCCGTGGCTGCAAGGCTGCTGGATGAGGTGAAGGAGGAGGAGGACGAGGGGGGTGGGCCAAAAAAGGGGAGCAGAGGGGCAGCGGAGCACTGGCACGGGGGGAGGTGGGGAGGCGGTCGCGCGTTCGGCCAGACACACTCGCTCCTCACACGTGTCGGTGGGGGGTGGCTGCCGGTAGAGGTGGCGGTGGCGGCGTCGGCGCCCGCACGGAGAGAGGGGGCGCCCAACAGAGAGGCGGCCGCTAGCTCGGCGCTCGCGCAAAACTAGTCCCTCGGCTATCCTTGGCGCGAGCGGAGCGCTTTGGCCCCCGAGACGAGCGAGGACCGAGAGACAAACGTCGCGCGCGTCCAACGCAGCCCCGCCGCCGGCTCCGTTGCTGCCCTCCCCCCTCTCCCGCACCCCCCTGCCCGTATCGACGATCCGCCAGCGCAGCCGCGAGCAATTAAGAAAGCCCTCCCACCTTATACACCCTCGACCCGCACCCACCCCACTCCAGCAGGCCCTCACCCTCACTCCCGATAAGATCGACAGGCTCCTCTCTCTATCGCCATAGCAGACTCACGCACACCCCCTCGGACTCACGCGCGGAGAGCTTCGTGACATTGAATTTGCCGCGCTCCTCGGAGACTGCCGGAGAAGCACCATTGCCGAGTGATACCCCCAGCTATGCAAACAGCCTGGGCTTTGCTGCTGTTTGGTGGATAAACTAGGCGCCTCTGGTATCCGGGGGCTGGGTACACTTTGATTTGACAATTGCCGTGGCGAAAGGAGGGCGAGAGGTGATTGAAGCCTGCTTATCGGTCTTTGACTCGGTTGATGAGACAATCGCAAAGACTGATAAACAGTGCCGAGAAAGTGATGCTAATTTGAATATGTGAGACGTGAGTAGGAGAGGAGAGAGAGAGCCTCCGACGCAGCTTGCCGCACGTAATTCTCGAGCCGGCAAATTGTGGTGTGCGCAATCATCGTTGGGAATGTAAATTAGTGGTTTAATAAGCAGAAGATTCGAGCGTGGTTGTCTGTCGTATTGCGGTGTGGCAGCATACACATACGACGAGGATGTGATGAAAGTGTTTGTTTTAGTACGCAAGAGAGAGACGTGTGTTGTCGCTTCGGAATTTTAATGAAAATGAAAAGGAAAAAAACAGCTGCACCGAGCGGATGATGAGAATGTGATTAAAGCGAGAAGTAGCCATTGCCAAGGAAGAAAGTGTCGCCGTCGAGGATGCTATCCTCTTTGCCTCCACGAAGAAGTGAGGAAGGAAAAAGAGAAGAAGAAAAAAGGGAAACGTCAGGATTTCACTTGAAGAAATTCAATTAACCAAAATTAAAGTTGGGAGGTAAAAATAAAAGGAAAAAAAGCAAGTATAAGAATTTTCTTTGCTCCTCTATTTCAGCGTAGTCGTCGTTGTTGTCGTCGTCGTTCGTGGCACATTAATTTTTCAAGCCTCGAGCAGCGCTGCTTGAGCATGTAGCCTCCCGTTACTACTCCAGTGGAATGTTCGAGCGCAGCGAGAAAGGGTCGGGCTACTTATTGCCGGGCTTGTAACCGGTTGGCTAGAGACAAGGTGTCGCACGGCCACCGATGATTCTATTACCCTTCGCCGAGGAGGATCCAAGATACGCCAGCCTTCATTTTTCACAGGCCACCGCTACTGCTGCAGCATAGCGAACAAGCGTCTGCCGCTAGACTTGCCAGCTGAGAGGAAAGAAGCCCCTCGTTGCTCGTCCCTTAAACTTCTGGATGATAAATCGCCAGAGGCGGGTAATCCCTGAGCCAGCCGGCGCTCAACTCTCTCTCTCTCTCTCTCTCTCTCTCTCTCTCTCTCTCAGCGAGTGTGCAGTCCACCGGATTAAATCAGTCTTGAGAGCAGCCTCGGCGTAATGAGAATTTCTAAATAATGGGCTGGTAAAGGAAGGACCAGTTGAAAATCATAGTTCGCGGGTCAGGAGGTTATAATAAGCGCATCGCTGTATGACAGGCAAGAGAGCCAAAGTGTGGGAAAAAGTGTGGGATAAATTGTGCGCGATAAGTTGGACGCCCGATCGAGCCTGCACTAGCAGCGACAGCAGTAGCAGCAGCAACGCAATGACGAGGAGGAGAATGCCGACAGGAGGTGCGAGATAGTGACGGGGGACGCGTGAGAGGAGGCATCAGCTGCCAAAGAGAGAAGCGATATGTCTACCTCTCTCTCCATCCTCGTCTGTCTTATGATTTATTTTGGTGAGTCGTGCGACCTCTTTTGACTTTTCTTCCTCTTCCACTTCGTACTCCTCTCTCTCTCTCTCTCTCGCTTTGCATTTCTCCGGCGAGATAGCCGAGAGTTATCGCGCCACGGCACGACTTGCTGTTGCGCTTGATTATTATGGATTAGGCGCAAATTGTGATATAATGCAAGAGCAAAAGGGAGAGAGAGAGCAACTGTGGAAGCGGCTGAAATGTTTGCGCAAAGCTTATAATGATGAAAACTTTGTTTTATATGCATGCAAATTGGCCGATGGTGCCTGCAAGAGATATGGTCTTTTATATAGTAATTTTCAGCGGTGTATGAAGTACATTCGAGCGGGGAGAGCTTGTAATACGCGCTTGCGCGAAAGATATTGTAACTGGCAATTTGATTAATCTCTCGTTACTCGAGAGTTCGCTTCTGATACAACGACGATGAGACGAGAGGAGTTGCTTCAAATTGAGCGTGAGAGTTTACGCACAGATGTAATAAGGTCAACAAGTTTCTCTGTGTGCGAGCGAGTTTTACAAGTGAATGCGAATGTCTGACTAAAATTTGATATTACTACTTTTTACCATTACGTTTTTGTAGTTCTTATTTTTGTTGACATAAATGATCTTTTCTTGTTGTTGCAATGGTAATTGAAAGAGAAATTTAATCGAATAATTTATGATTAATAATGTAGGCATACATAATAAATAATTTAGATTTCATAATTAGATCTGTTACAATCTTATTACAACATCATTATTACGACATTATCCTTTACAATAAATCTTTATTAATATCGTACCGGTATCCGTCTTATTTCAAACTGAACATTAATTATTGTTCTTAGGATGAATAATTTTTAGATTTCTGACTAAATCCAGATATTTTCACTTACTTACGAAAGTAACAGCATACAATATTCATTATTGTTCTTATATTTGAGCAAGCTTTCTAGAACTAAAAATAAGCATGTTTCAGTGATACATATTTTACAAGTAAGCATCCTATGTTGTCGTGATCTCTATAGTTGAAGATCTCCTTCATGAATTTCTCTTGCAAGTTATTCATAAAATGGGCTTTTGGATGTTAAATAATTTATTTAGTAGTTCTTAAGGGACCAATCGATCAAACTTATAATTTAAAGTTAATGAAATGTTGGAAAAGTTTGTAGCAACTTAGAAGGAGATCGAAATCAAGCTTAGAATTTGAGATTTTCAGCATCAGTGAACTCATCAGCTTATGACAGTTTCCCAGAGAGTTCTCTCTTAAGCGCGTGAACTTGCAAGTTCTCTCAGCTGACTCATTAGTCCGATAACTGGATGGAATTAGGCAAGCATATGGGTACTTAGGGACGTTGTAATTAAATTATTAATGCTTATGAATTAATAATAATCTAAAACAGCATTATTTTTAATACATAAATGAACATTATGGAAATAATTTCAGTAAATAATACAGTAATTCGAAAAACGATATCATTATATTTCTCAAATAAATGTTAATAATCTTTGATAAAATATGATCTAATATGAGGATAACAACAATGACAACTGAGTTTCATATTACAGTTTTCATCATGTTATAAGTTATAAGAGTTAGAGGAAGATAATGAATGAAACAAGATTTTTCCGCGCAGCTTATTGAATTTCTCTAATATTATGAGCCGCCGAGAGCAGAACACAAAACAGCCAGCTCGTAAAAATTGCGACATAAAATATTGCTGATGCACGCAGAAATTTAACAGTGTTACAAAAACCACAGACCTGTACCTGACGTGGATTTCAAGTACATGTTTTACCGACCGCATGCAAGTGCAACGTCGTATACTTTTAAAAACGCAAAAAAATAGAGTATTGGAAAAGAATTATGTGTAATTTTATAAAAAAAATGTGGGAAAGCTATTGTAGTTCTGCGCGTAATATTTTTTTTTTTTATTCAGAGTCAATTTTTCATCGGACTTGTACAAAATTATTAATAATCATAAGCATAAAGCTCAATTGTTAACAAAACAAGTCTTTTGTTTGTTGTCAAAAATGACAATGATTAAATTTATGAAAATTAAATTGAAATATCAATCGAAAAACAAAACTTTAAATATTCGAATATAAATAATCAAAAGAAAAAAAGTAGGTAACAAACGAACGATTCTGACAAAAAAAACAAGGAGTGTATTTCCATATATCCAGAAATAAGTTAGCATATCACGAAAGCTTATCTCATTCGGGCGAACGAGCACTTTCAGTTCCGACTTCTCGTATTTATAAACGGGCTCGAGCACGCACCGGCGCACGCACATCTTGTTAACAAGATTTCGACACTTGTATACGCGTTCGGCGTACAGACAAACGAGTTTTGATTCCGCCGGGGCAATAAGCGAGAGAAAGAGAGCGAGAGCGGAAAACGACGCTCGTCAAGCTATAGCGGCAGTAACACTGGCAGCAGTAGTGGTATACGTTTGTTGCAGTGGGGAAATATTCAGGCACCGTGCGCCGAAATCTCGTCAATTTGAAATATGAAAAAAAGGTGAAGCCGAAAAATAGCGGCGATAAAAGCCCACCTCTCTTTCCTCCCTTTTACTTGTTTTCTCTCTCTTTCTTTCTCCCGCTCTCTATCTCTCTATCTCTGGCATTTTCATGCAGCTCTATACGCAGTTGGAAGGAGCAGAATTTCGCGTCTAGCCTTGCTCTTATTTGCACACGAGTTCTTCCGCTTATGCTTCTGCTGCTTCTCGCACCCACGTCTCTCAATCTGCTCAAGCTCTTATTGTCGGTGGGCAGAGGCATATATAAACTAACCTCGGGAGCCATCGTGCACGGCCAGTCGGTCTTGTGTGTAACTACGAAACGCAAGCTCGTTACGCCTTCAGAACCGTAACTCTCGGATTTTTGGCGGTTGGCTAAGCATTACATTCCTATCTCTGGCCCCTCGAGAGTGAGCGTCGCTCGATCGAAGAGACGACAAGGCCAAACAGAAACTCGAGAACGGGCGGAGTGTGTTGGAGGGGCGGAGGGGTGGAGGGGGATACTGGGTACGTTCATTGTCGTGTCTTTGACTTTTGTGCAGCGAGCTTGCAACATTTCGAGAAAGCCTCGTCTCGGAAGCTTTTGAAAGCAGCAATGTTCGAGCGCACACATACACGGCCGAGCAGCTCCGCGAGTGCGCGCGATATCATTGACCTGAAAGGTTGCGCGCGTGGTGTAGGCACGGAGCCTCGTCGATCGCAATAATGCGGCCCTCTCCACTGAAAGGAATCATGTTTCAAACGGAGCCTCCTACTCTGCCCTCCCCTCCCCCCTTCTCGACGTTCCTACCTTTCTATCACTATCTCTCTTTTTCTCTATCCCTCACTCTCTCCATGCGACAATGTAGTATTTTTTTTCTCTCTCTTTTAACTTCGTTTCACTTCTTTTTTTTCCTCCAATTATATGGCTCTGCCGCAAGGCGTCATTGTTGCCATTAATTATCCTCTTTTTGATAATGTTAGTGAGTGTCTTTCTAACGATAATTCTTTGATGAAATTTAATTCCATTGAAAGTCTATTTTCAAGCTCGCTCGCGTGAAGTATTATGAAAAGAAAGAGAGACCATTTATAGCTAGGAATTTCTCAAACTTTTCACGAGAAAGCTGATAATTATAGGTACAAACGATTATGCTGTGAAAGTTGAAAATAACTTTATAACTATTATTACCTGTAATCAAATAATTTTTCTCCCAAATGAATACTTATTAAAAAAAAAGAAGTTTAAGAATTTATAATGGTTTTTTTTGTTTTTCGAATGTGATTCTGAGAGCACATACGTAACGTAACTTTTTTACAATTAGACGTGGTTTCGGGAGATTGTACGAAAATTAACATGATAAAATTAAAAAATAATGTAGTTTTTAAATTGAAGATTATTACACGTTTCGTTAAGCACAAATTATATTAACGTTTACGTAGTTATTAAATAAGATTGCAAATAACAACATTTAAACTAGGTTGCTCTTTCGTTGCTTTGCAAGTGAAAAGTAAATTGCGAAACAAGTAATTCTAACTCCATGTCAAAATTATACGAAATGTCTCTGTTCTAGTCATATGTGCTGGTTCGTTCATGTGAGATTTTAACGTTACAACAATATCAGTGTTTTGCGGAAAAAATATAAAAATTCTTTTCGCAACTTAGGCATTTCTATAAATGGTAGTTTCAACAGTGTTTTTTATGTTTCTATAAATTCTTTGATGATGATTAAATTTTTTTGGCTATATTAGTTTTCCAACAAATACCTTAAGATAGTATCTCATAAATATTTATACTCTTAAGCAAAATTCTTTTTTTTTCTATTCAAATATAAATTTTTCCTGTAAAATTTCAAGACTTCCAAACTCTGAAGAATATTTTTAGTATTAGCAAAAAGTTACGAAAAATCCACGTCCCTCGTACTTCTCGGAAAAAAGCTTCGTGAAATTCACACCATAGAGAAAAAAGCGCTCGGATTGCTTCATATATCTAGACCTCAGCGGTAAAATAAATCGGTAACTGTATACCGTTTTTCGAACCTACACTTTGCGGCATCGAATTTCAGTTGTGACTGGTGTTGGGCGGAAGTTGTGGTCATTTTAGACTGCAAGTTATGTATGGAATACCAGATATGGTTGTCTAATTTTAGCCGAATTTCGTGTTGCGTACTTGAAATCAGAATTTATTAAATTACAAGTTTCTGTAATTTATTAATATCTTTTTCAAAACACATAAACATACATAATTTTTTTATGCAATAGAACTGTAACGATAAAAAAATAGTTTTTTTGAAAGAAACAAGCAAAGGTTTTTGTGTTTAAATTAGTGTTTGCATGATGTATGCGAGTCACAGTGCTAAATTAGCTAATGCCGAAAGATTAGAATTAAAAAAAAACACTTTGAATAAAGAATAAGATATAACGCAAGCTAGAGGGTTTTCGTGTAATTTCTGAATGTCTTATAAGTTCTTTCTTAGCTATGCAAACATATTCATATGCATTCATGTACACATTCTTGCTCATATGCATTTACACACGGAAATAATACCGGTGTGCACCGCATACACACTTACACAGCGAGTAGTACGACTTCGCATTAAATACCTTTTAGCTTTCTTATGAATATTTTATGACTCTGTTTCTAATCATTAAAAATTTGTATTAAATTTTAGAATATGTCCATTGCAATTAAATCTGTTGGTTCAAGCAATTTTTTCATACTTAAATATTGTATCAGAAGATATTTCAGGTAATTCGGCGTTGGCGCAGTATTGGAAAAATTTAAACAAAATCGATAAAATTTTATCTTTGAACTGAAGTGGAGTAAGATGTACACGAGACGCCAGTTTTTGTGATCCGTCTTTTTATAGCATTGAGTTGAATTTAATTCTATTAAGTGTCATTCAATAATAAAGTCAAAAAAATGGAAAAGGAAAACATTAAGATAATTATAAATTTCGTACATTTGATAAATTTAACAAGCACACATCCATTTAGTACATCACATTTCATTTAGAATTTTTCATGTTGCACATAAAACGAAATCTTTTAAGCTCTAAAAATACTTGCTTTTAAATTAAAGGTTTTTTATATACGTATGGGCTACCTACCCACACGGCT
Source organism: Anagyrus pseudococci (assembly GCA_030522585.1). Lineage (NCBI taxonomy): Eukaryota > Metazoa > Arthropoda > Insecta > Hymenoptera > Encyrtidae > Anagyrus > Anagyrus pseudococci. Next base: position 42,667 of record JAPYYQ010000396.1, read on the forward strand.
AAATGTACTTTTATCTATCTGTACTATTATTAAACACAAAAAGAAATTGACCTACTTATAAATAACTTAAATTTCATTAAAATTTTATATATTTTCATACTTGGCATTTTGAATGAAATCCTTTATTTTTAATTTTCCAATCGAATTTTCTTTTTCGATGTGGTTCAATATTCTTTTCCATTGCGTTTATCTATCGATATTCCAGCGAAACAATAAGATCCATAAAAACATTCGATCGGGCGCGTTATCAAAAAAGTTATTGAAAATTTTTAACCAAGCCCTTCAAAGGCAGTTTCTCGCTCTCAAAACGATCAATGTTCAACGAAACCCCCGTGTAGTTTGAAATCGCTCGCAGCAACCGCCTTTCACTGGGGAATCCCTACAGTTTCAATTAAAACCAGAGCGTTTCAGGCCATTCATCAAAACGACTCCTCGCGCGCCCACGCCTCCCCCTTTGCTTTTTAATTCGCCGAGTTATGAAACAACAAAAAATCTCCGCACAATTTTCGAGCCCACACACATCCCGTTCTACTCCTCCTTCTCCTCCGCCCCTACTCCAGGGGCTACATGTAGGCGAGCCGCAGGCGGAGCACGCGTGAACCGGTCGCGAGTAATTAATGGCCGGCTTTTACTATCGACGGCTAACAGTCGCGTGATTAACGGCTCCAGGGCACCTCCCGACCCCGCGCCCCGTCAAAGGGACTCGCCACGATTTGCGCGTGTGCGTATATGGCCAGGGCCATCTGCGCGCCGGAAAAATATTAGCTTGGAGCAACTCGCGCTCGTTCTCGCTTATGAGACCAAGCCAGCAAAAAGAAAAAAACGTTTTTTCGATCAGTGCTTGCTCGATTTTTTTTTATTTTATTTCTTTCGTCTCCGGTGCTGGATAAACGAGTTGATTCTTTTTCTTTTTTCATTTTGAAAAATGAAATTACAGGCATGCTGGCGATTTTTCTGATTGGTTCGATAGGGGAGTTTGGATTGATCGATGGGGTGGTTTATGATGGCGACTACTGCGGAAACTGCCGGGCTTGCGATCTACGTATATGGACAAGTATTGCCAATAATAGCGATCCATTGCTAATGAAATAATAATTTAAAATAAGATAACAATGAAGTTTGAAGGAAACTTCTTTATTACGCAATAACAATGCGCTACTATGTGCCGTTGAGAGGTCGAGAGTTTCTTTAATTAAATAATACAAAAAAAGTCTCGAGCGTAGCAAATTTCAAGCAGACAAATAAACAAACGAACGAACAAAATAAAAAGACATAGCGAGAAGGGAAGAAAAAAAATCATGGCAAAACAATAGTTGCAATATAAATGTTCTCGGTACTAATTCATCCGTTCTCCGAGCGAAAGTTTCGAATTATTCGAAGCAAGCTCTCGAGTCGGAGCTTGGCGCGCGAGACATTATAAGACCAAACTCTCGAGGCATCGAAGAAACAGTTACTGCACTTCTTAATGAAGTTTGGAATGCATCAAATATCTCTCTGCTGCCGGATAAATTATACAGGCGAAAGAGCGCAAGAGCGAGAAAGGGGAAAGGATGGAACGGGGAAATGCAAGCTCTTCTCCGCAGAAAGAGCGAGAAAGAGAGAGAGAGAGAGAGAGAGAGAGAGAGCGTCTTTCGCCGCCTTATATAAAACAGGGCATTGAACGCCCCTCTCTCGGCGCGATGTTAAATATGCACGCGCTATATACAGCGTAGCCAGCTGCACTACCAACACATCCGCCCGGCCTCCTCACACTCTTGGAAAGTCTCCCGCACTGAATTTCCTAATCTCTCCTAACCCCTCCCCCGTTCTTACTAAACCTTCGCGGAACGAAAAAGAGTAGCTCTTTCAAGTCCCTTATATTTACTTTGCTTTTACTCACCCTATCCCGCAGCCTCCCCCTCGCCTCTACTTCAACTCTACTTACCAAATTATTCATTTCATTAAATTGCGGTACTAATGTTCCGCAAAAATGGCAATAAAATTTCTATTTCATTTAATCGCACCAATTTGTATTTGCCCTTTTAACTACGTGCACCGAGCCGGTAAATACTGTGGTTTTTAATAAATGAGCTACCCCCTTTTCTCCTCTTTCCCAAGGTAATAACAGTTTAAAGGTCGCGATTAATGGGCAAAATAGGAGTAATATCCACCTCAACCGCAAACACTTTATGACCCTAAAGATACGTTCTTTGAAATAACGATTATTTACAATTTGACGAACTGATCGCGTAGCTTTTTCCCTTAAACGCGTGTATACGACTGTTGTAGTGTAATAGCAAAAATGTGGAGAGGTCGAGTACTGCCCTACAATACAAATATGCCTGTGCTTGATTTACCGGCAAAGTTTAACGGTCTTACCTCGAAGACGGTGCAATTTTCCGCTCGAAAATTGCTCAATCTATAATTGGCCGCGGTATTAGTTTCACTCACGTTAGGTCTTTCGCAAGGCTATAGCGACGCGTAAGCTGCCATTAATTCTTGAGCCACGCGATATCCCCTCAATTATTCAACAATGAAGAGGCGCACGTTCGCAAGAACAAAGAGAATTTTCTCATCGCGTATCTGCTATCGCATAACAAACGGTATATAGAGCGCGGAAAACTGTATTATTAACTCTAGTATATCCGAAGCATTATTAAATGCGGGTCATTTAAAAAGTTCGACGGATATTTTTCAGCCGCGCCAAGTCGGAAAAAAGAGGCAGGGATTAGGCTTGGAAAATTCAGGACGGTAGAGAGTTTAACGAGGTCGCTGGAAGTCGGAGCCTAGGATTAATATCCGCGAAATTACTTGGTCTCGGAGTCGTGGGGTGCGGGGATGAGAAGGGAAAGGGGGCGCCGCTGATTTGCCAATACGGCGCGTCCGATTTATAACGGCTCGCGGAAATTTCGGCCCGATAAGCTAGACCGACCCCTCCCCCCCTCCCCTCCTCGTCCCACCGATTGGCTTCGGCTAACACGTGTGCTGTAGCTTCGAGCGTATCTGTCTTTGGTGCGATGCTCTTTACGCGATGGTGCAGCTGTCGCTGGGAGGCAATGAGCCTAACGGCCCCCCGATCCTGCTCCACCAATTTCAATATTTATGCCTTGCCATGGAAATGCAAGCTATCGTAAATTCCGATTGTACCGGCTAAAGGCCCAAGCGAGAATTTGTGCTCGATGATGAGGCTCGCTCTCGCCGCTCGGCTCGATCTTGTTTGTCCCTTTATTTTACTTTGGCTGCTCTCGTTGTTACGCAACTGCGAACGCGAGCCTATTTATTTTAACGACGCGTAAGTACACGATCAGAATACGCGTTTCATCTTTTTGTTCATGAAAAGGTTTTATTTTATTCAAATTTTTTTTGTATATACTTTTCTATTTTGGTTAATTCGGAATTACGTTCTAATTAAAAGTTTATGTTTATGCACATAAGACTGCCGGCATTAAATTAAATATGTCGCTTAAATAAGAGTCGAAATCTTTTTAACGAGCTTAAAATAGCGAAAATCATACAGGGGAATGTCTATATATGAATCTACGTGTGCACCGGGATCGTCAACTACGTATCTCCATTAGGCGAAATTAAATCTCGAGACCGAAATCTTCAATGCTAAATGCAGATTTGCATCTTTCTTTTAATCATGACTATTTCCCTCTTGACTGGTATATGATAGGCCAACGAGAGTCTCCTATTAAAAGCAAGCACTTCATCCGCGTCCTTAATTGACGCAGCGCTCAAAATTTGAAAATTCCCCGTGAATATCGGAGTCTCAAACTCGTTTTCAACTGTCATTAAAAACTCTCTCTTCCTTTTACTCTCTCCGCCTGTTTCTATTTCCAAAGAATCCGACACTCGTTGCCAAGTATCGATGGCGCAAACAAACGAAAACCCTCCGAAACACTATTGAAAATCTCGGCGCTTGCATTCATTGGACTACTACACGTTAAAAAAAAAGAAATCCACCACCAAACGTAATACAAAAAAAAAAGGAAAAGAACCAACAATGGAAAAGCAAACGCGATGGCATTGTGGTTCGGCATCCAACCGCTAGCCAGGCTCTCTCCCGTCACAAGGTACATGCACGCGAAAATTCCATCGCGCCTCGTTGAACCGACCGTACTCATAATGCCCCGGCTAAAGTCGCCGCCGGGCCACGCGCGCGAGTAACGAGTAGAAAATTGTCGTGTTTGTCCGGCCTTAAGCTCGTCGAAGCGTGTGTGAGAGAGACGGGAGAGGGAGGTCGGCCTCTCTCTCTCCCTCCCTTGTGCCTACCCACCCCCTCTCTTGGTATCATTTCCGCGGCGCGTCGAAATTCGCCAGCGGGCCAACGCTCTCGTGTATATGCCTCCACATCTCGGACCATGCATTATTCAGACGCCGAGAGGTCTGCCGCGTTATTTTGCGCGCTGCAGCGGCGCTTTTGCAAAATTGTCCGAGGCTGGAGGGACGAATGGTTCCCTCTCTCTCTCCCTCTCTCTTTTGCTCTGCTGCTACAGACTTTCTATCCTGGAAAAACAACATCGCGTTGGCATTTCCATAAAGCTCTCGAGGTTCTTGTGGTTCGCGAAAGAAAGCGGAAATCATGGCTTCGTTGTGTACGCGGCTAAAATGGTCGACCGACATTTTTCGCCCTCTTTTTTCCGATGCTTGAAAAATGATTCGACTCTACTCCGGTTAATAAATTATGCAGGTGCACTAAACAGCTTTTGGTTACGAGAAAAAATATAAATGCGGTAAGCGAAGAAATGGAAAGATAAAACCGCGTACGTCAACGCATTTTTTTTAAGCTTTTAAATTATTTAAAAAGGATTTTATTTCTAAAAAAAATTGCGACGACTATTTCTGGGTCGTTTTATTTTCTGCTGCTGAGTGGTTTTAATTAGCGTTAGTTCGCTGAACTTTTTGATTTGATTGATTTTCAGTATGTGTGTGAGTGTGTGCATGTGTATGTGTGTGTTTGTGTAAGAGAGAGAGAGAGAGAGAGAGAGAGTAAGAGAAGAGAAGGTAGCATAATCTTTGCATCAGTAATTCTTCAATGTCGAGTAGGGTAGATTAACCCTATTTTCTATCCTATAAAGTATACTAATGATAATGAAGTTCACTAATAACGGCAAACAATTTGATTAAGTACGTATAGCTGCAGTGGCAGGCTGGCCTGATTAGAATAATCGCATCGTAATTTTACTCATTCACCGCTGAACAAAGCGCAATCAAGATCATGCTGTATACCTCGGGTAACCATTTTTGCGGGAATTCCCCCATACACAAGCTGTAAACGACTTTTTAATTAACTTCCTAGCAGCTGTACGAAATATGTTATCTGCGTGTTTTACCAATAAATTCGTTCGAGGTCCATCCACGTTTTTTTTTGCTACCTTCAACGCGTGCGCGCACTTAATTGCCTAGATCAATCTAAAATATTTCTCTATTTCGCCGGCAAGATAAACTACGAGGATAATAAAAACCCGAGCTATCGGCAAAACTAGAGATAAAATGTTAAAAATTGTAAATGGAGGAAAAAAATCGTGGACGAAAAATGAAAAACGAATAAGCGGCTGTAAAAAGAGAGGGGCGAAGAAGGAGGTTAAAACGGGGTCGAAAAAGAGAGTTTCGTACGCGTCTCGCCGGCAATACGCGAGAGCCACTCTTATTAAAATTCCCAAAGCGAATAGCTCGTCGGGAGAAAAAAAGAATTTGATTAAACTCGATATTTTTAGACGGAAAAAGGCTGGGCGTAGGCTGTATGTAGAGAGAGAGAGAGAGAGAGAGAGAGAGAGAGAGAGAGAGAGAGAGAGAGAGAGAGAGAGAGAGAGAGAGAGAGAGAGAGAGAGAGAGAGAGAGTGAGAAATCGCGTCAGAGAGACCGAAAATTGGCACGAATTCCGCGGGCGTCGCCGAAAAATTCGGTGACAGCAGCCGCTCGAGCGCCGACGAAATCTAGCGTTAGTCTCGTGCCTCCTAACGCCACATACGCTACCACCTCCCACACCACCTTCGACGCACGCGGTGGGAAAAACGGGGGAGATTTATTCCGTTTTGAGGCCTTGCGAAGCGTAAGGCATCGAGGAGTGGGGAGGCCGTTGCTGTGGGCCGATATTGCAGTTCCTGGTTATAGACTGAAATGCAATTTTCACATTTCTCATGTTTTTCGCGCCTCGAACACATTGGAGCCTTTTTTTTCCTTCGGCTCCCGATGCTCTCCGGTATTAAAGCCGTGAAATTCTCTTTATAGCAAAGGATTTGCTGATTTATTCTCGATTGAACCCGAATTTTCGCTTAAATATGTTATTAAATTTTGAAAATGATCAACGAGTCACATGGAGACTTTGCTTTTTTGAACAACTTTATATTGTCTATAAAACTATTAATTTATTTTATAACGTTTTACGAGAAATTTATTCTTCTTTTTTTATATTATACCTAAAGTAGTTCGCGTTTGATGTAATTAATTCTTTAGTAAATGAAGATAGAGTGTGAAAAAAGTGATATAAGAAAAATTTTAAAAATTTATGTAATGCGTTAATTAAAATATAGAGTTTATAAATGAGTTATAAAGACTGAAAAGGTGAATTTACGTACCTCTTAAAAAATTTTAGTAAACAGAATTTTTCATAAGTTAAAGGATAGCTTAATACTGAATAATAATAAAAATAGCAAATTTTATAAATATAAAGAGTAATTTATGAAATTCAGCAACTTTAATAATTTGTGTAAATTATCCTTTTTTAGTATATAAATATTTCAAAACCTAATCGATCTGTCGTAATAATTTCATTGCGCATATAAATTACATTATTCTTTTAAAGTATTCCATGAAAAAGCTAATTCATTTAATTATACGTGAACAAAGCAGCCCACCAATTTAATACATACTCCTTAAAGTCCGAGGAATTACGTCAATCCTTGCATAAAAGTAAATTAAGCAAACCGTCTAAATTTTGCATTTTGCGCAATTTCAAAGGAAATCAGCAGGGATATTGAGAGAAGAAAATAAGATTTGAGCAATGGCTAGGAATAAGGAGGAGCGGCAAGAGATGGGGGTAGCCAAGAGAAATCGCATTGAAATGCCGGGCTTTTTTTTCTTAGCCGCTCATTTCTTTTGTGCAAAATTGCGCCTTGATTCACAATTAAATCTGGATTCATGAACCTCTCGACACTCTTCCGGGGCATCTCGCCGCGAAACTGAAAAGAAAGCAGCCGCTTTAGGGTGGGGATGGAAAAAAAAGTTTGCGGGAAAGAGCAAAGGAAGGCTGGCGAAAAGGTCAGCGCGAAAGAAAAAAAGCTCTAAACCTGACGAAAGAAGAGGCTGGAATGGGAAGGGGGGTGGGTATGAAGGGGCCCCCGAGGGAAAGAAAAAGAAGCCCCAAGAGCCATCAGCTCCTCGTTGGGACTAGAGCTTCGCGCCTACTATCTATAGCATAATAATTATCTTAGTTTTACCTGTCCCCAGAGACTGGCGAGCTTAGCCAACGGCCAACGCTCATCCATCACGACTTGGTCGCCACGGGAGCTCCGAGATCTCTCTTTCTCTCTCTCGCTCCCTTATCTTTTTCCCTTTGCTTTTATCCACACAGCAACCGAGCATTCTGCTGGACGGTGGTCCGCAAGCACCGCGAAATTCCATTTGGAGGTCCTGCTGTCTTGCAGGCGCACGCAAAGTTAAATTCGCTTTAGCCACTAGGCTCCTCGCCGACTCTTTTCTCATTCGAAATTTCGTGGTCTGTCTGTCTCTCTCTCTCTCTCTCTCTCTCTCTCTCTCTCTCTCTCTTTCTCTTTTGGCAAGCCGCGGCAGTGTTGGCTTGCCGAAAAGCCGATAAGACGAGACGAGAAATCTCTGAATGAAAGAGACCGATAGGAAAGGGGGAGAAGGAAGGGAAAAGGTGAGCTGACTCGAGAACACCGACAGGGATTGATGAATCGATTGGAACGGACGAATATCTTTATTCAGAGCATTAGCGCGTAATTGTAGAGTAAACGATTAAGGAGCCAACTAACCCGGCAGGCTTTTTTTCTTTTGCTCTCAGGAACGGTCGACTAATTTTTGTTGTTAAAGTTGATGACGAGGATGGCCGGGAGAATAAAGTTTTTGTTTTCCCTGACGGCTTTCTGCTTGTCGGCGGGGATTAAGTAAAGGCTTGAGCTTGAAGGATCATTCGGAAAGCTAGACTAGACTGGGACGATAAACACTTACTTCCTACCGAGCTTCATCAACGTACGCTTTCTACATTATTTTTCCTTTCTTTGCCTTATCTTGGCAAATAATTGTTTTATTACTTTAAGTAAAATAAAAATAGTTTAAGACGAATAGTTTTTCATTTATTAATAACACTTTTAATATTTTTTACTGAATTTTATATCTATGTAATTGCAAAATAAGCATGAGCTTCTTTAAAAAAACTACTTGATATTTATATTAAAAATATAATAAAAATTTTTGTTTTGTGTTCACTATCAAACCTGTGCTCGAACATGGTAACTGAAGTGAGTTGATTACTCTGGTAGATTCACGTAAGTGCATGATGTTTGAGTTATAAATGTAACTTCTTGGTAAAGTAAACTCAAGTATTAAAACAAATGAAATGTATTGTTGTCCGTAAATTAATTATCGTTAAAAGTTTAAATCAACATTTTATTCGACATATTCGAATCAATTATGCTTTTTCACATATTACACGCTGTATAAATTTAAATGCGGAATTCGTGTAATTGTACTGGACCCTCCAATAATTGCACAGATGAGAATATGCGAAGTTGCGATATAGGGGAGATCAAGTCGTAAGAACGAAAACGACGAGCGGCCGGAGAAGAAGATAGCAGTCGGTCTCGGCAACTCGATGGAATTTAACGATCCCGACGCGACGGCTAGAAGCGGTATAAAAAAAAGAGTTAAAGAAAAAAAGGGTTGGAAGATCCAATAACGAGATACCGATAAAGCGGCACGCGCTAGATCTAATGGAAACGACCTTATCATTGAGAACGAAACGTTGGCTCAGCCGTTTTCTTGTCACGTACGTTGTTCTATTATTTTCTTGGTCATTACACTTTTCATCTATGCTCTGTTAAATTATGTTAAAATTTAGAATTTACCAGTCGCATAAAAAAATTTACTGCTTTTGTTACTGTTATTTATGGTAAAATCTTTATAGAAACTTTGTCTATACATTTTTTAAAAATTTAACGACTTTATTACCAAAATAGATTTCTGTTAATTGAGTATATTCTCTTTAAGATGATAAATATTTAAAAGTTTATTTCATAATTATAAATGAGAAACTTAAAATGGATAAAGTTATTCGTAAATTTTAAAAATAGTGGTATAAGCTTATAAATAATTGATGTTTAATAATGAAAAAAGAATTTTTTCATTTTAGATACGGTTAAGACAAAATTCTGACAAATACCGTAATTTAGCACAGCTGCGGATATTGCATTAGTAGTAACGGTCCGGGTGTGCTCAGACGGCTCCAAACGTTTTCTACTTGTTTAATATTCCACGTCGTATTTCTCAAACTAGGTTTATACTATTTTGAATTCTACTTTAGAATATTAAGCACTCGCTCACATTTATAACCTTTTTTTTTCTTTCTCAATAAAATATTCATTTGAATTTTCTCTTGTACTAATCAATATATTCTCAATCAACATTTTCTTACGCCAAATTTTTTCTACCTTTCTTTCTTGAGTATAATAATGATTTCATTAAAACAAGGAAAAATATCGCAGTAGTTAATGAATCAATTTTTCTCCAAAGAGTTTCAAGTAAAGCTGGAATTGTTAAACAGTAATCCAAAATGATTTAACAGTAATAGATTAATTTAAGCATGGCGTTATCAATTTATTGCTCGGAAAGCAAATTTGCATCTTTCGATTTTCATTCCAATAGAAGTATTAATCAATAACTATGAGATAACACGATTAAAACTGTTCGAAACATAATTTAACGCAATTTTCCAACATAATGAATTTATTTTCACGAAAGATTACATTCTAATGCATTTAAGCTTCTCTTGTTTGCTTAAATACGTATGTTGTCATTGCAGATGCTAACATGGTAAGAAATTTCGTAAAATATTAAACTGTCAAAGATTGTTTTAAAATTACAATCATGATTAAGTACAATCGTTGTGGATTTTTTAATAGTTCCTTGTTTAATAAACGTGTAAAAGTAAAAAAATTAAAAGTTAAAACTCACATTGACGACTTAAAGTTTTAAATTTTCTTTATTGGTCTCGATAAAATCTAACAAGCAACTATAAATTAAGAATCGCAAGGAAGAAAAACTTAGCATGTTGTAAGAGTCGAATCGAAGTAGTCACCGGGAGCCGGTAATATTTGAATTTCATGACCGACTTCTTGTTAGCTCAATGGAAAACGTTACAGTGACAGAGTGCAAACGACTTGGTAGTTCAAGGCATGCACATAGTCGCGAATTTCTTGCGTGCAAGTTATGCGCCAGAGCGTGTGTGGCCAGAGAAGTCGGCAAGAAGCACTGCAGACGCGAAACATTCTCGAAGATTGGTTTTTCCGACTTGTTGACGTATATTTTGCCTCGGGAAAATCTTGAAAATTTAGTGAAGATTCGCTCAAAACTACATTTTCACACTGTCGACGGGGACTTCTAAATAAGAAAAAGACTTAAAAGTTCGCGATACAGGACTGGCTGAAACTACGAGACGAAGAAGTTATAAATCTCGAATGGTATTTTAAGTAGCCTACAACTTGGACTTCTAGTTATCAATCGCAGTACAACTTCTGTGTAAGGGTATAAATTTTTTTTTATTTCAAGGAAGTCGTTAAGATTACGAATTATTGATTAGCCTTTGCTCAACTCAAGCTATTCTCGTTTATTTTTTCTCGAAGCTAAATTTATTATGTATGTATGCATTAATTTTAATATTAACAATTAACCTACTTTTGAGGATTTTATTTTAATAGGCGATATGACTGATTTACCCGGAAGATAAACTTGATCAAAATATTAGTATAATGCACACTTTAAAACATCATAAAAATAAAGATTCTATTAAAAATTTTTAAATAAAGTATTCTAGATTGAAATAATATAATACATATTTAGCGTTTTAAAGAAGAAAAGTTTATTTTATCGCCTTTCTGAGCATATAACTTTATTCTCTTCGTTTACACTCTTTATGTATCCAGCAGAAATTAATAATATAAAAGTACTGATGCTTTTAAAAGTTGAAGACGCGTCTTTTCAAGCAAAGCAGATTATCTTATACCTGTAAAGTTGAACCTTTAATCATGGCTTCAAAAGCTGATTTTATATAATTACGACAAAACATTTTAATACAATTTTCTTGATAAATAAATTTTAAAAAAAGCGGCGGTAAAACGAATAAAAATGTTAAAAAAACATTTTTTTCTTATTTTCCAGGAGGTTCCGTGAGCGGTCTACGAAATTTTCGCACAGACTTCTTGGAAGAATGGCCCACGCCTGGCACAGGCCCTCATTTTGATACATCGATGAGCGCAAACTTTACAGGATTAAAAGGCAAAACAGTGCATCTAATATGCAAAGTAAAAAATTTGGGCAATCGAACAGTAAGTCACTTAGAAATAGTTTAACGCGTATATCACACACTCTATTATTGCACGTAAATTATGTGGTCTAAGACTTGTCTCACCCCATTAGTTTGCTGATAATTAACAATCGTATAAAAGGCAAGATTCGCATGAATGCCGTGAATGAATTACTCGAATGTAAATTCTTTATATCAAATTTACTTACGTAATAAGATTAAATGTATGAATTTAAGTAGTAAAAGCCGGATTCGGTCAGACCACTATTAGCCACTTCTCTAATTTTAATAAAAACGACGATCAAAATAAAATTTTTAAAAATAAAAATAATAAAAGATAAACGTGTCATTTAATTTAATTAAATTTACTTAGAAATATTTAAAATTAAAAATTAACAGTTGAAGTCACGTCGCGTTGTTTTGAAAACAAGCACATAGATAAAGAGCACATAACTGGTTTTCTGTCTAAGCTCATTTAGATCATGTACACATTTTCAACCCCTTATTAGTCGAAACTAACTAAAATAAAATACGTCCGTCGACAACGTCGACGACGAAACGAGGTCCGCGAGCATAGAGAGAGAGAGGGGGAGGGGAGGACAGGTCCCCGGGAATTCTCGCAACGAAATTATCCGGTGCAAACTCGGCCGCGGGGCGCGCGCGTGCGCTCGGGATGTACACTTAATCCAAACTAAACACGTCGACTAATCCAACTAAGAAATTCCGCTGTCCAAATATTCAGTCCAGCCAGTGAGGAGCTACTCTCGGGGTTCGCGGGAAAAGAGCGCAGTGCCTTGTCACTGCACACGTGACGTCCGCTGTTATATGCGAACACGACGTCGACAGAGGAAGAGAGAGAGAGAGAGAGAGAGAGAGGAAGAGCTCGAAAGCTGAGCTTTGTTCGAAGAGGGCGGGCCGCGTGTCCCACCTTATAATTCCCAGCGCGTACCGGCGTAGTGGCGCTCACTCGTCCGATCCCATGAATCTTCGGCCAATAGAGAGGGACTCAGAGGCTGCACCGAACAGCTCTCCCGTCCTTTCTATCTCTTCCCCCGCCCCCCGCCTCACCGTGTCCGTGCACGGCCCTACCGACCAACTGGTGTGAATGACGAAATAGCCGCTCCTATTGTCGATCCCTTGCAACGTCTCTCTCTCTCTCTCTCTCTTTCTCCCCCTGTCTCTGTCCCTGTCCACTACTCTGGTGAATAGGATATTCCTCGTGACATGTTCCGACGGTTAGAAATCATAAATAACGTTTCTTTTGTTTTTCACCTTTCGCTCTGCATTTTACCTTGCTGTATTCAACTCTTTTCACTTCTTATTTCGAATATTTAACAAATCTATTTCAATGAAAGTTACAAAGTAATAATTTACTTTGTTTCATCTGTAGCTAACTTCAAATGTTGAACTTGTGCAAAAATGACTTTTAAATATTCTCGAGTGCTAATTCAATAGTTTTTAAAAATTGTTTGAATTAAGAAAATTGTTCTTTTGTGTTATAACAATAGTACCGTAACCTAAAACCTAACGGTACAACCGTAAAGTAAAAATCGAGTAAAACCAGTAAAGTCAAACTTTAAGTGTTGATCGAAGGAAAAAAACTTTACTTTTTTTACAAAAATACTTTCAAGCAGAAAAGTCGAAGCTTAAGAAAGTACGTTGAGCGTAAGGTTTAGCTGTCGTTGATTAGGAGCTCTTGATTAACAGAAGTTCCGAATTTCCCGAGCTTTCAATTAGCTTTGTACTCTTGCTTTTTAAGAAACACGCGGCGGAGTATTTTTAAATCAATCAGCGCCACAGCGACGTTTTGCTCCAATGTTTCATTGAAAATATATTTCGCCACGCGTCAATAACACGTGCTCTCGCAGTCGTTGTCCGGCGAGGCTGTCTCGCATTTTCAGCCGCACAAATTTCCACACGTTTCCATAACACGTGTCAGGCGCTGTTTTGCATAAAAAAACAAGGTTCAGCAAGCACATGCCTCCGTGGTACATAAGTAAAGCCACGAGCTTTCGGCTACTTATTGAATTTCCGGTGGCTCGTCCTAGTATATCCTGCAACTCATGCAAGTACTGGCACACAGATAACAAACAGCTGCACGGGGTCACATCAGGCGGAGTAGCGGCTGCATCTTGCCAAACAATTCACGGCCGGATTGCTGCCAAGGAGTCGACGAGCGAGAGAGCGCGGAGAGTGAAGAGGGAGAGAGGGGGGCGGGATCAGATTCCGAGTGCTGCGCTATCCCTCGGGCGCGGGTCGTTTGCATCGGTACGAGGCGCGGCCAAGTCGCAATATGGCACGGGGCCGAGTAGGGCCGAGACAGATATTACGCTCGGCGAGAGCTGCCTCGTCTTTAAGCCACAGCTGAGCTAGCTACGAGCTTTATAGTATGCCCTTTGAAACGCGCCGTACGCGCGCGGGCGGACTCCGGAGTCCTGCCCCCGGGGCACCTGACGATGTAACAAGCACAAGCGCGAGCGAGCTAATTTAGGGAGGGGAAAGAGGAGCGGGGAGGTTAGGTTGGACTTTAAAAATTAATGCGGTTAAGGAAAGTTTGTTACGGCACCGGACGAGACCCGTCCTTTTCTCCGGCTGCGATCCACTGTGGAGGATGTGGAGGCACGCGAACTACTATACTCGGGAGATTGATTAAACTTTTTAATTTTGTAATTAAGAAATTAAGCTCCTTTGCCGCGTAGCCGCGCGTAGTCAGCCAGCTGGTTGCACTGCGGCTAAACCGTACATTGTTTCTTGCGCGAAATGTCAAATACTGTCAATAGGTGCGTTCAAATTTGAAATAATTAAATAAAATTTGTCAGGGCGGCGCTGAATTCCGTTGATATCGAGCGCTATTCTAAAAGTAGAGCATTTTAAATTTACCGTCCCTTAAACGAATTTCTCATTTCGAAATACAATTTCAATCAGCCGTATAAAATGAAATTAAGACCCTCTTTAACTTTATTATCTATAAATTCGGAAAACTCGATTCTAACACTAACAAAATAATTACATTACACACTTGTCAGTCTTATCTGTTGGGAAAAAAAATCATAAAAACCAAAATGAAAAAATATAGCTATCAATAACCCGCGCTTAATGCCCCTGAGCCACGTTGATCCCGTACGCAGAGACACTCTTATCTCGGCGTAGCCAAGAAAACAGAAGCGAATAAAGGCTTGCCGCAAAATCCACTTAATTCCATCGAAGCCATAAAAGCCCCTCGACGCGTCGCGTCTAACAAGCCGGCTAATAACCATTACGGGATTCCGTGGGAGCATCGGTCTCGCAACGAATAACTACCGACACGCGAAGCTCAGCGGCTCGATCCGTCACGCGAGCATAGGCTCCGTTGTAAGAGATGTTCTCCGATGCTATTGTGGTATATATGGCGCGCTGGTGCGTTGCGTGTTCCAGGTGTCCTGGGTGAGGCATCGGGACATCCACCTGCTGACGGTCGGCCGCTACACTTACACGAGCGACCAGCGCTTCGAGGCGCTCCACCTGCCCCACAGCGAGGAGTGGACGCTGATGATACGCTACGCCGACTGCAGGGACGCCGGCATTTACGAGTGCCAGATATCCACGACCCCACCTATTGGCCATCCAGTCTACCTTACCATAGTTGGTAAGTATGCGCAAGCACGTATATGTGTCTGTACGTATGTGTATTATGGCTCGCTTGAGGGAGAGAGAGAGAGCTGCTAATTAAAAATACCCAATTAGCTGAGCTCCATTCGTTTTGTTTGTGTTTCATTGGAAAGTTGCGCGGAAGCTCCTTCCGTTTTCGCAGCTCGTAAGATCCCTGGCAAATGTTTGGATAAGCCTTTAGCGTTTGAAAAAGTTCGAACTTTCTACTTCAGCTTCGAGAGATCCTTTTTTTTCTTTTTTCTTAATGCCATTGTTGCTTATCAGTGTTGTTTATATTTTTTTTACAATGTAATATAAAGACTACCCTGTAAATGTGAATTATGTTCATGAATAATAAATAATTCGATTAAATAATTTTTCAATGAATATTGAGAGTACGCGTATAAAGGTGATCAATTATTCATTATTCATTTAACATTTAAATGACGAACGACTCGTTAGTCGTTATTTTATGCAAATCTGCGTGAAATAATTACACATTTTTTTATATACATTTTTTTCAAAACGCTCTTTACGTATTTTTAAGTGCAATACGCTTGAAAATAACTTTGATTTTTTAACGTTTAAAAGCGACGAGGTTCGTTTGATAAAATTTCAGTAACTGATTTAAAATAAAATGCCTCCGGAGCACCGCAGCCCGTACAATAATTCGCGTCCCGCGTGTAAAAAAGCTTTAACATGCCGTTGGATTCGCAAATTTTCGTGTCCACCAATACGTTATACCCACAAAAGCTCGATACGATAAACACTGAATAATACTTGAACGAGAATCTCTTTTAAAAATGCGATTCTTCTATTTTAAAAAGCGGAAAAAGCTCGTAACTTTCCGACCGAGCGGTCGGCCCTACACTAAATAATTATCGAGGCAAAAAGAGCCGTTTGATAAAATTAAAATTGCAAAGGATTCAAGCGTATACACGAGCTAGTCGAGAGAGAGAGAGAGAGAAAGAGAGAGTAAAGTAAAAGGGAGCGCGCTCACGCGGTATAGGGAGAAAGAGAAAGTCAGAGCAAGTGGGGAAGAAGAGGAGGGGGCATGTAATAAATCAGCCAGGGAGCCACTTAGCTTCGCTGCAGTAATCGAGTAGCGGGGGCTGAAAAATAAATAGCGAGGCCCGCGCGCCCGTCGGCCGTAAAACCAAAGCGACGCTACGGCAAGGAGGAGCGACGCGCGGCAGAGAGGAGCGGTGGGCGCGCGAGCCCGTGCACGTATAGCAGCGGCTGCGGAGGCTCGCGTGCGCGGCCAGCGAGAAAGACGGATGGAGACAGGCCGGAATGGAATCTTGCGCAATTCATCTTGAAGGGGACCGGGGGAGGGAGGAGGCTGAACAGCAGGAGGAAGGAACGGCAACCGGGGGAGGGAGAGAGAGGGCTGCGAGAGCGCTTTCGTTCGAGCGCCCGGAAACGCGATATCCTCGCGGCGACGTCGCGCCGATTTCAATGGGCTGACGCGCGCCGAGTGCCTTGCAAATTCGAATCCCGGTAGGTTGGCTAAAAGGGGGGGGAAGGGATAATCGAGTTGCACCTGCTGTTATTCTGACGAGCTGGTTACGCTCCTGGGGAATCTGGAATTTAATGCGCCGCTTTGGATGATGGGCCTTTCAAGTAAACTCCTACGTCTCTCTGTCTCTCGTAGGCTTTATGTTTCTACTCATGGAGGTTTTTTTTGAAACGGAAATTAAAAATAAGTTTTCATTAGAAACTATCGTGTAATTTATGTTTTTACGTTAGCTGAAAGAGAAACCGCATGATAGCTTTTCGGAGTGCGTTAAGTAAAATGGGTTCAGTAGGACAATGGTTTGATAATTGTACAGATATTGTTATGAAGAAAGTATAGAATACTGCATACAATTACCGTTGTTCATAAAGCAAAGAGAAATATTCGAGCAAGGTTGAAAAAATTTTTTTGCTAATGTAGATACACACAATGTGGCAAGAATTCTTTATTCATACAAAAAAAAACTAGCTGACCATGCACGAAATAATGCTTAAAAAAAGAAATATACGAAAGAAAAGAATAGCTAATAAGTATATAAAGTTATTATGAATTTGGACAATTACAAACATATTTTTAATAAAGAAAAACTTGAGAATAAGAAATATGTGTAACAAGCAGTTAGAAAAGAAGTTTCACCCCTGCAAAACTTTGCACTTATTTCTTTAAGTAACAATCACGCCTGTAAAGTCGCAAAGGCAAGAGAACTAATTCCAGCTCAACCAAGCGTCTGCATTGGATGTGCTTTCTTCTCGCAGTTGGTGGCTCACGCGCAGTTACTTTGATGCTGAAGTTTGCACAAGGGAAATTGGTGCAAACATTTATAATTCGAAAACTTACTTCTATATCCAACTGCTGCTACATACTTCAATATTCTAAAATTATTTATTGTTGCTTGTATAATTATTAATAACAGTATCGTTGAATAAATTCAGATCGAAAATCTTTGTATTACAAATCGTGTTATTTTTGTAGAGTTATTTAATTCTTATTTAATGAACATTTAGCCGTGTTTGCTTTAGACAGTCATGGGCCACGTTGTTAATCTTCTTGTTAAATAATGTAACTATCAGAGGAAATTTGAGATTCAAGAGCTTATTCGTATATTAAAAAGGATTAATTACGGCGGTAATATTATTAATGAAATGAAACAAGTATCCAGTAAAAACTTCACTGTACTGCATTGTTTTTACGCGGTAGACAAAACATCAGTTTCCTCTTTGACGAAGAAACAGAAAAAAAAATATAATCGTCTCTTGTCGTTCTAATGGAAATAGAATTTTCATGTATCTCCGTGTATACAAGCAGCGCTAAGTGTACCCTCGATGTTCATTATCCCTTTTTTTTTGTGCATTTTTCAAAGAAAAGTTAAGCTCCGCGGGGCTCTTTAATTGTATTTCTTATTAAACAAAATTGTATTCTCGCGAGTAAAGAAGGTCACTTATTCAACTGGAAACTCTTTAATCTGTCTTGCAGAACCGGAAACGACGATAACGGGCGAGGAAGACTATTACGTGAACCACGGCAGTACGATCAACCTAACTTGCATCGTCAAGTATGCCCCGGAGCCACCGCCAACGATGACGTGGACGCATAATAACAAAGTGAGTTCTATCTAGCTGCTTTTGGCATGTCCTTACTTATGGCTTCGCCATTCCGGTCACTCACGCGACTGACTACGTAATGATATGGGAACGAGAGCCCGAGCTAGTGTCGGCTCTCTCTATCTCTCTCCCTTTCCTTTACGACCAAGTTATTCTTGTCATTTTTAAAGTGGGTAGATACTTTTTAAAGAACTTTTTCCTCGTTAACAACAACGAGCAGACCGTTCTAAGTTTGATTTAAGCAGACGTTCAAGGACGCATTTGTATGAAACTTTGCGCTGGCTAGCGGTAGCTTTTGAAAATTTTTAGGCTATCGCGAGTTAAAGTTGCTAACGATTTACGTGTAGTTAGAAAAATTTTAATTGATGCTGAGGTTGAAAATTATTTTAAAAAATTTGCCCGAAGAATAAATTGGAAAGATCTGTTGGATAAAACAATGAAATGCGGCTTACATTGTATGCCAAGGAAATAATTAATTCGTCAATATTATGAGATTCAATTATTAATAAGTTCGATATTTTATTAAACTCGAGTATTAAAATTTTGAATAACAATACTTAAAATGATTGTTAAAAATATATTGATTTAATTTTTTTAAATGTATTTATATAATAATATCTACAGTAAGATTAAAAATTAGTATAAGAACTCTGACAATTTTTACGTTTGTATTCATTATGATTTAAACTTGGTAATCTTATTCCAATATAACATCAACATTGCTCGAGCTGTTATCGATTTAATCTTGTTAACCTGCTAATAGTAACTCTGAACGAGCATAATATTACATAATGCATATGGGCGAATTAATTAGAACCACGCCCATCCTTTAACGTTGAATATATTAAAGAGATTAACGCTTGATTTAAATAATCTGTCTAAAACGTTTTAAAAGATATCATTTTACTTAAAAATACTACGAATTGAGATAGTAATTAAGTACGTTCTACGTAAATGCATATGACCCGAGCAGAAATTTTTGATAAATCATTTTTTAAAAGTTACGCGTGAATTTGACAAGTTTATTCATGCCTAATGATAATTTACAGTCTGAAATTTAATTTTTGTTGTAATCCATTGTTCACTATCATAACACCATTTCGATTCCTTTTTCCATATCAATTGCTCGGCGGAAATGCACAAGCAGAGAAAGAAAAACTAATCTGCATCGCCACCTAAAGCTTTATTTCGCGCTGTATAAAGCTATGAAAATTCATTTTTTCTAAAGAAAAATTCTATTGGATTGACGTGCGTCATTTTGGTCCAGCATTCAAGAAGAAAAACAAAAAAAACAGCTTTCAGAAAACATTCATCTTTGTTGGCACGTTCCTTTTATAATCAAGCTTTGCTTTACAAAAATGCTCTTCTCTAAAAGTATATATATATATATGTGTGTGTGCCTATGTATATGCATCAGATTTATTTAAAGCAAAGCCGTCACACATCACCTGCACATTTTTCCTTTCGGCTTGATTGAAATCGTAAAGACTAGACGAAAAAAAAGTCAAACAAATTACTTATAGTGTGGTCGCGCATATTGTGTATTCTACGAGTTGAAGCTGCTTTAATTACATTTTTTTTCGCGCCGCCCTTTTTCGTTATTATTCCAACAGTTCCTCTACGAAAGCGTCATTTTTCCGGATAAAAAGATTAATTAAGCAAGTTAAATAAATAAATAACAAAATGCAAGGTAATTCACGCGTACTGAAATAATCAGTCACTCGTTGCATATCCATCATCTCGTGCAATTTTCCAAGCGCGAAATCCCCCAATGAAATTAAATTCCACGAGTAGTTGCCAACTCTCTCCTTTTCGAGGCTCACTTCATCGAGCGAGCTGTTGGGGGGGGGGGGGGGGGGAGGAGTATAACGGAAAAGGAAGGCTCTGTCTCTATTCCCCGGCTGTAGTTGAGCATAATTAGGAATATTCCCCGGCAAATTATAATTATCGACGAGGCACGAGACTGAACATTCAAGCTCCAGGGGGATGGGGAGGGGGCGCACAGTTCTCCCGGTAGCTCTCGGCTCCTTTGAGGTTGAAATTAATTGAATCACAAGAGATAGCGAGAGCCTGGCAGGCTGGTCTATAGCGACAAAATATAGCCGAGCTAAGGGCGCGCTCGGACAAAATAATTCAAATTCTCTTGTCGGAATATAAACACGCGTGTGTTTCTGTGTGTTTTGCTTGTTGGGCGCAGGAAATAAATTTCGACTCACCGAGGGGCGGCATCAGCCTGGTGACGGAGAAGGGACCCGAGACCACGAGCAGACTCATGATACAGCGAGCAAGCAAAAACGACTCGGGCACTTACACCTGCAAGCCGAGCAATGCCGACGCCAAGAGCATCAAGGTCCACGTCGTCAACGGTGAGTTTCTCCCTTGTCTACTCTATCTTTCTCTTCGTCAACCCCACTCCTCTACCCCGCCCCCTGCTCTTCTTCTTCCTCCTTTTATCCGGCTTTGTTTCCGCGTGGATCGTCGTTGCTACATTGTCGCGTTTCAATGGGGCAGATCAGCTTGATTTCGAATGCAATGAGGTCATGCTCTGTGTGTGTGTTGGCTCGAAGGATTATTATGCTAATGCACAAAGCAATTGCCGTTTGAAAATATTTAAAACTAGATATTCTGCCAAACGGAAGGCTCTTTTAAATGTAATTTTCATATGGAAAAGAGATCGTTTGCATAAAACAAAGTTGTAATTTGTAAAGCACGGATTTTTTTCTGCTCGTTTCGTTGTTAGTTAGGCAGTAAAAGCAAAATTACGAAGACAATTATTTTTTAGATGGTTTTTAAACTATCTTTGCAAATTCGTGTCTATTACGAAACCACGTTTATCCTGTGGCTGATAATAATTTTGTTTGTCGTATTATAAATAATGCAAAGGATATTCGAATATTGAAATGTATTTTATAGATGACGATTACCTTCATCTCTTACATTCGGAATATAAATTGTCTCAAAAATCGATACACGACGTATTTGCAACTACAAATCAAGCAGTACAGATTACCTCAATAAATCTCTTTTTTTGTTCAAAATCACAACACGTCTCCGCTTGTCACGTTGTAATTCTTCAAACGCGTCGTCGCTATCAACGTAACAATGATCAGCCTTCAATCTCCGAAAGCTCGAATCTCAAATACGAATCGCGCAAGAAAAAAACACTTTGTAAGACGCGCAAATATCCCGGGGTACATCAGTCTCCTGGGGCTTCTAACTAGCCACAGGCGCGCCCTTGACTTTTCGCGGATAAACGTCTAGGGGGGGGGGCGATGTGACAAGCGCTCCGTCTTCTCCTCCGGTAAGCGGAAATCCAGTAGGGTGGGTCGGGACCAGGGTAGCTCGATATCTGCAAGGGAAGTTTGGCTGGCGCATGATGATGCACGAGGTGCGATTTGTCCCCGTCTTCCGTAGCCAGGCCTCATCCATTTCCGGTCATCCGCGACGAGCTTTTTTCCTCGCTATTTTTCAATCCCCCCAAAATCTATTATATCCTGGGCATGTCGCACTTTTGCCACGCTGCTTCGCTCGTTTCTTTCTTACTCTTTCTCTCTCTCAGCCTGACCACGAGAATCGCACTCCGGAGCCCTCTCTCTTGCTCTTCTTTCGCTGACTCGATGCGCCGACCTGTCATCACGTCCTTTCTCCCGACACTTGAGCTTTCTGAAAATGAATGTTCTTTTGAGATCCGATCTGAAACGTAGCTTAAGTATATAGACGTATGTTTTTTCTCTTCGCGAGTGATATTAAAATCTAAGAAATACGAGAAGCATTTGTTATTCCAGCGCAATACGTTGTCTCACACAAAACAATGAACGAAAGAAGTTTGAGTGTTGCGGTAATCACGTTAAATTAATGTTGTATTATGAGAGCGAATGCTGATAATCGCGAATAATAACGGTTTTTAATTTTCTTTTTTTTTTTTAATTAAAGCAATAATGGACAATTAAAAAGGATTGCTGCATTTAATCGTTATCCTTAATCTAAACGGCGCATTTTTATAAAAATATTTTAAAAGTACAATTCAGACGTATTTGGAACGAGTACAATGCCTTTGAGGCACTGGTATGAAAGGTCTCTAAAAATATAAGTATTTTGACCTAGATATATCCGTGCATAGTACAAACATGCATCTAGGAAAACACGTTTTTTGGCTCGCGCACTCATCTACTTTTATATGTATGTACGTGTGTGCGAGAGAGACTCATATTCGACAAAAAGCTATATTTTTAAAATTTCCGAGCACTCGCTGGCAATCGCCTTATACTTTGACTTTCACACTTTCTTTTTTTTTTTTGTTTCTTTTTTCGAGGTATTCATAAGCGTTCAATCTTTATTTCAACGAAAAGAAACAAACTTCAACCAGCGCAATATGCTTGTGATCCACAAAATTTTTATATATTTGTATAAATTCAGTGTTTAAAAATCACCAAGAATTCAGAAAGTGCGTTATTTAACGTGAAAAAAAATATTCTGTTCACAGACGAGCACCCGGCGGCGATGCATCACGGCGACGGGAGTACGTCCCACGCGAGAAGTCTACCGTTAGCCCTGTTAATTCTAGCAGCGGCCAACGCTATGTTTGCATGAAGCCAATGGATAGGCATTAAGTGTGAAATCGTGCGACGCGCGCCGACTGACAGGCGTCAAGTGTGTGCGGGCGACGAATAAAAGTGCATCGAATAAATGAGCGCGACGCGCGCGGAGCGGCTTGTGCTCGCGCCGAGAGAAAAAGATTCATAATGGCTGCCGCCGATTGTCGGCCGAGGTAAGACTTGATTTTCCAGATGACGAACCACGTGATCGACCCTGTACTCAACACTTTTCTTCGAGCAATGACTTTTTTCTACTTGCCTTATTGTATATATTGTACATCGCGATTGAAAATTACGACGAGACTTTGAGAACACAACTATGGTTAAATGTAAACTAAAAGCTTGGTCTGTACGTTTTTTTCTTTTTATTTGCAGACGATACCTTGCGATTTGGAATTATGATTTTTTTTCTAATATTTTTCTTTTATTTTTTTTAGTGCTTTTAGACAGACGGATATAGGCGATGAATCTTTTTCTCTCTGTGTAACACTGCTCTTGAAGGTCGTTTGTAATTCACGTCCGTAACTAAAGATTTTTTTTAAAAATATCAAGCACAGCTAAAGTAATCGGTAAGATTTTAGTATTTTGTTATCGAAGATGAAACTTTATCGAACCGAGAGAAATGCGATTCTTAGGATTTAAGGACTTTGTAAATAAATTCATTGTATGTACATATCAATAAAAACGATTGTCTTTGAATTTTTGAGATTTATTTTCTTCCAATACTCGCTGAAAACTTTTCAGAGCTAATAATCAAATAAATGCCTAATTGTCAATTCTATTAATTCGCGAAAGTTAATTCATTGAAATATTTTCGTGTACTTTTGATTTTAATTAATCACGCACACGAAGCATAAAATCAGCCGTTATTGTATTTCATTAAAATTTTAATCACGTTCATATCAAAATTTCCAAAAGCTTTAAAGATTTAATTGTAATTAACAGTATTCACCGAACAACGAAAATGAAGTTATTGTTATTGTCAAAGCACATTACCCTTTTTAATGTTTTATCAATAAATCTAACCATTTCGCCGACACCGGTAAGCGAAGCAAAACAAGCGTAATCGTACGAATACAAATTTGTAAACTTTAGCATAATTAGAGTTGTCAAACAAAAGGTGGCTTACGTAAAATTAACGAGGGCTACACTTGATTCTAGCATATCTCTGATCGTTGAAACCAGCGGTATAGGAGTAGGAGTTTCCCCGCTCAAAGTAGCCTCAGGATAGATGCATTTTTAATGCTGCCCCGTCGTCTCGTCACTGAACCGCGGTCCGGTCGCGGTATTAAGGCAGGCCACAAAGTCGACGACCTTGGGTTCTCTGAGGGCCGGCGGTGCAGTCCAGGCACGATACTGCTTTATCGGGAATTGCTGGCCGTTGAAGGCGCCTCCGGGACACTTTCGCTTCGGCGAGGTTAGCAGGGTAGAGGAGGGCTCGTGTAGCGGCATCGACTTGCCGAACAAGAAGAAACACGGCCCGAGATAGGGCTGATTGTCCGGCTGGCTTTGACGGTAGGCTAGCTCGAAGCCGCCCGTATCGGCGTTTGGATTCAGCGGCAGGTCCATCACCACTGTACGCGCACCGATGCCAGTATGTGTGCGCGCGTGTGTGTGTGTGCATGCAAAGCACAGAGCAAAGGATCATTGCAAATACGGGCTCGGACAATCGCTAAAGTAGGATATTTTTAGGATCGCCATACGCGGGCTTAGAAACCCTGGGAAAACAACATGGTTTGTATGTGTATGTATGTCTGTGTCTGTGCCAGAGCCTGTTTTTCCCGGCTAGAACCAGTTAAAATAACTAGGTGTTTAAAAAGACGGGTGGAAATGGGTTTCCAGACTCGAATAACGTAAATGTTTGTTCGTTATATACGGACTGCATTGCTTATTTTATATTTTGCCAAGTATAAATTACGTAATTTCAATAATTAAGCCAATATCGACGCGTATATGCCCGATGTATTTTTAAAACTCAACGTGATTTAAGTTTCGAAGAAGAAAACCTTTTTAATAATCCTATTTTTTCTCCAATATTTTGCCAACGATCGATGAAAAGTATATTTACTTTTGCCGCGGCTTCGCGCGACTAAAAATTGTTTACCCGAGGTGAACTGCGCTTTAAAATAAAACGCAGAAACGAATACGGTAAAGTTAAACAAAAGCCATACCTTAGCGCGAAAAGAAATTAACGAGAAAGAAAAGATTTTATTTGTAATCAGTTTAAACAACGTTTCCGAGTGGGCAGAAAAGCGCAGTTATCAATGTAGGTCGTCTACGCTTAGCCAGAAGTGGAGAGGAGGTACGTAGGGAAAGAGGTGAAGCTATAAGTACGCGAGCGCGCGCGCGCTCGTTTACGTGTGGGTGGGCGTGGATGGGTGTGTAGGTGAATAGAAGATAGAGAGAGAGGGGGGTTAGAGAAAGCCATTGGGCGGACACGAACCCTTGACCAGACTATCGAGCACCTCTCCGTACAAGCGCTGGGTGATCCTCGAGCTCGGCGGATGCATCCTCGGATTCGTATTTATCTCGATAAGCCAGACCGAGAGGTCCTCCATTACCATGAAGTCAGCTCCATAGAGCTCGAAGCTGCATCGCCTGCGGTCCATGAAGTCCTGGGCAGCGAGCATCGTCAGCACGATAGCTTGCGACATCTTCGGGTATATCTTGTCCCAGTAAGGCTCGCCCCCTTGGCCCTCGTTCCTGTCGCAAGACAACCATATTCAGCCGATTTTTTTTCTCTCTCTTTCTTCTCCTTCTCGACCAACAAAAATGTCCCCCCTACCCTAGAGTCCCAACGACATGCCCCGACGGGCATCTTTCTCTCGTCTATCGGAAGTGGATATTTTATGCTTGCGCGAGCGTTACCGGGCCACCTTACCGACACCCCTGGTTCTTCGGATTATATTAGAGATTTTTGAAAAATCCATGATTCTGCGAGGGACACGTCCTTACCCCCGACGACGCTCATGTCCCGACGGAATTTTATCTTTTCTTAACTTTCGACAGTGACGTTATCCGATTTAGAGGACAAAAAAATTTTGAATAAAATAGAAAAAAAATGATTTTGTTTTTTTTTAATGAATTTGTATTTATCGAGGTTTAACAATTTAAGCCCTTTTGACGCTAAATGCGCGTATTTTTGGAGTGCTCTCACAATAACATAACTATGGATACTAGACTAGAACCTGCGAAAGCTTTGAATACCAAAGCCAACTCTGTTAACTTGGCCATTTCGAACTGCGCAGCATTAATGTACGTAATTAAATTTCTTAATAAGCAATTGGTAAAATAAATTTTGTTATTTCCTTGCCGATGAAAACAGTTTACTTTCGTTCAACGAGCATCTTAAAAATGAGATCATTAAGAAGCTCCTGCAAACGTTTGCTAGGAAGAGAAAGAAAAGTAGCAAATCCAAAAGAGAGAAAGAAAGAGGTCTCAGTCTCGTTTTGCAAATGAGTACCGCAAGGAAAAAGCAATTAAGAAGTTTCATAAAAATCAGTTGCATTTACCGAGCGGCACAAATTTAAATCGCGAAAAGAAAGAGATATGAAGATGAAAAAGGTGGCCGGAGCTGCGAGAGAGAAATACACCTATAGGATTTCATCGAACGCAATTTCAATCAGGCAAAAAACCAGAACGCCTGCTGCGTTCGCAAATATAGACGCGGAGGAAAGAAAAACAAAGACATAGTCGGCGCGGCTCGCTCGCACTTGCCGAGCTAAATTGCAAGCTCCACTCTTCCCCCTCACCCCTAGCACCCCCTGCCCTTGGCGCATATATGTATCCGAGATTCCCGCGGGCGGTGAGCTCGCTCAGACGCGCTCAATGTATGCATGGTTTTCTATCTGACTGATCCGGATGCTAGAGCCGAATTTCAAGAATCTTTTTCTATCTCCCCTTCTCTCTCACTCTCTCTCTCCCTCTCTCTTTGGTGGTTCTGTTGATTTTGCCTAATGAATTATTTCGTTAGAAATGAAAAATAGTGCTACTACATGCATATCGGTGTGCAGACTTCTTAAATATTTCAATTTACCTGTATGAATAGCTAAATTTTATTTTAGAATTCGAACGGATCAAGGGAAAGAATTATTACATAACGAATTGATTCATCTTTTTTTTTCTTTCATTATTTTTTCAAAGCTCGCGAAAAAAAATTTGCTCACTTACGTTTTTAAAAAGTTACATTAAAACTTTTAATTCACTTCCTCGGGAGAATTTCAGCGCTGAAAGTATCTTACTTCCAGATGTTCCCTTTTCGGATCTTTTCAAACAAGTTTTCAAAACGTCTAAATTTTCTTTTTTTTTTCTTTCTCTCTCTCTCTCTCTCTCTCCCCTTTTTCTCTTCTTTTTACTACACTACCAGTCGTTTTACAGCACGCGTTCGAGAGGGAAAACAGATGAGTTTAGTAATAGTTTGTAATAAACAGTATCCGCGACATCGATGTTTAAGTTTTGGAGAGCCAATCGAAACTATTAAGAAAACTTAATAGGCCAAGTTCGCGAACTAGTTCAGATGCTCGGCTGAGAGAGAGTCGTGTAAGGAGAGAGGGTAAGACGTGAAGAGCTGGGGGGGGGGGGAGGAAACGACAGAGGGGGAAGGCGGAGAGGTCCATTCTGCAGAATGTCAACGCATTCGAGTCGAAGTTTCAAATTCCGCCATTTCGAAATCAATTATTCAAACTTATTCACTTACAACTTTATCGCACTGGCCAAGTGTTTATTTTGCACGAGCTTAGCTGGCTCTTTTCCCTCGAAAAAGCCGAAAATCCCTGGGTGGTCGTTTACGCGCGATCGGGAAAATCGTGTAAATAGGACAAATGAAATTACTTCAAATAATCGTTGAGCTTGTGACAGTCCCAGGCCTGATCGCGCACAGTCGGCTCCTCGTCGTTGGCCGGATTGCTGGGTCCGGCGTTGCGCCGCCGTCGTCTGCGCTCGTAGTCGTAGCGCTCCTGGACGGCGGTGTTACACAGATGCACGGCCTCGTGGTAGGTAGCGTGGCTGTAGGGCCGCGAGCTGAAGCGCAGCAGGGGCTCCCTGCGAACCGGGGGGAGACGCGCTAATGACGGCTCTTGGGCAAACGCTATTCCCAGAGGCCCCACCCGGCCCTCCCTCACGACTAGTGGGCCGCTCGAGAGCTCTTCGACTCTATTATGGGCCGGTAGAGCTCGAGATATCTCGTCTTGGTTGCAGACCGACGCTGAGATCAATTTCGTGAGGCTAGACTGTTTGGCGACGGCTACCCTCAATGGCCCGTCTTACCCCCCCTGTAGGTTGATGTAGAGCAACTGTGATAACTAAGATCGGCAACCCTGGCTATTCGGCTCTCGGGCCGAGCTTCGCGCGGATGTTATTGTTTAGATATTTTGTTGGCTTAGGAATCGGGAGATTCCCGAGTAAAAAGGAGAGGCGGTCTGTTTGTGTAACATTGTCTCGTGGGAATTGCGGTTGGAATAACTTGGTTTCTGTATGTTCGTAGCGATTGTTCAAAATTTACGACATAGATTTTGAAAATATCGCTAGAACGGCAATAACAATTACGTCGTCTACCGGTTGTCTATTTCGTATTATTTGTTTCGAATATTTATTGAATCGAGCTAATATTATTTAAAAGATAAGAAAATCTAACGGTCTTACTTGAACATCCATATCGTCATGGGAAAGGTGGAGGTAACGAGAAACCACTGGCGAATGTCAAACTTGGTCCCATAGACGAGGAAGGGTCGTTCTGCGATAGAGAAAAGCGTTTGCATTGGAAAATGGAGCACGGGCAAATAAACAAAGAGGGCCGAGGCAACAAGCGAAGCAGCAGCAGCAGCAACGCCAGCAGTGCGCATCGCTCTTGATAATCTTTACCAATGTACTTCTGGACGACATAGTAGTCCCGGGGCTTGCTCTCCACTTTTCGGAAAATTGTTTTTAGGTCGTGGGTCATGAAAATGCCGGAGCCACAGCACAGGTTGCTCGGCTTTACGATCCAAATGTTGCACTCGCCGTTCAAATCGAATTGCGGGTCGAGGGCTTTTAGCTTCTCCAACACGTATTGGCCGCTGCTGAGACAAGCCTGGCCGAACAAACGAGCTTCGCGTTACACATCCCAGTGGAAATGATTAAATCACGGCAGGTCTGCCTCCCCCCCTTTTTTTTTGCTCCCCTCCTTATCCACACCCTCGACGGCGTAAATTACACGCGTATTATCAATGGAATAATGCCTTGATAATAATAATAATGGGCGTTTAGAATCGATATCGAATAAATAATTTACCGGACGATGTTTACGTACGTCGGGATCATTAATGGAGATCGTTTTTCGATACGCTCTCTATTCATACGAATCCCCATCCCCCAGCCCTTCTGCCCATTATTTCTCTTCTTCGGGTCGCAAGCTTTTCCAGCGTTATTTCAAACGAACGGCATGATTTGGAGAACAACTCCCTTGTCCGCTAAAGATCGTGAAACAGCTATTTTTTGTCCCTTTCCCGACGATACTTTTCTTACAAATTCTCCATCGAGAGCCTCAGCATCCCGCTCGCTCCAATATATCTCATCCCGAGCCTTTAGCTCTTGGCCGCGCCGGGGCCATTATCATAAAATAAAAGTTTTCAGTACTTTTTAAATGAATCAGCGCTTTGCTTCTCGCGATCGGCAAAAAGGAAAGAAAGAAAGAAAAAAAAAAGGAAACTGGCTACTGGTGATGCTGATGGTGGCGGCGGCACTGGCAGGGGGAGAAGGCGGAAAGGAAACCGAGAGGCCAGAGTCGCATGAATAAGTGAACATCCACGCCAGCCAACGAGCTTCCCTCCCAACCCTCCATCTCAACCTCTTATAAGCTCCTTTTCCAGCTCGTTCCAAAGACTTCCATGCTCTCTCTCTCCTTCTCTCTTAGTGCTAGCCGGTGAAATAAATGAATAACAAATCCACGGGAAATCGGAGAACTAGCCCGCTGAACCAGTGCCCTCGGCCGCGTAAACAGAGTCCCGAGTCCAGCAGCCGGCAAGCTAATATCCCTGTCCACTAATCTCCGCGCTTCCCGACTTTGTTTTCCATCGGCAGCCGCCCCCCCCCTCCACCCTACGCATTATCATAATCGCGCGACTCTTCCCCACCCCGTCTCCTCTATCTCGCCGTCCCGCACTAGCTGGCTCGCTTTCTCTTGTTCTCTTTCTTTACTCTAACGCAAGAGGAAGGGAGTCTGAATAAAACAACAAGGTAGCGAGCGATAAATCATTCGACTCTCGGCCGCCTTCTCCACACGCACACACGAACACACATTGCGGAAAAAATTCCCCGACAAATGTAGCCGTCTAAGTGCCCGCTCTTACTCCTTCCAACCTCCCTGCATCTTCCATCCATAAATGCATGTGCGTACACCCAGCGGCCACGGCTTTTCTCGAGCTTGCGAGCTCCCCGAGTTTGATTTTGTACTGTTTGTTATTTTTTTTCTATTTTTTTTCCAATTTCTTTTTTCGTGCGGCAAGAGGATTGGAGCTTGGGATATGAATTTACGATTTCGACTCTCGCGTCTCTGTTATTTTGACTTTTTCGTACAAACTGTTGGACGGTAGTTTGATTAATGCGTTGCTGTACTGTAGCTTCTTGCTGGAGCTGCGCTTAAACTTTTTAGCGACTGGCTATTTTCTACCCAGTTACGTTTTTGTTGCCGCTCTATCGCTAAGAAATTGAGTAACCGTGATTAATTTGCCGAACGTTTCAGGCGTACCGAGGGTCTGCGAAATATGTGACGAGGCTGATTTGGTAAACGTATTTTTTGCTGTATTAAAAGCTCATGAGAGCGTTCCAATAAAATTCTCGTGGTAAGCTTCGTAATTTTTCGAATATAAAAATCGGCAACATTGAAACGACATGGAAATGTAGGCGGTACGAGGGATGCGATAAATCACGTGAGACTAAAAGAAAAAAAAGCTATAGCGGAAAGAAAAAAGGAAAACAATAAAAGCTCTGGATACACGATTTATGCCCGCGACTCCGATAATCCTTGTCAGACTTCAGCAAACCTATCAATACACGTATTTCTCGTTTTCTTTTTATCAATCGCTCGAAGCTTATCTCAACGCAGCGGATAAAAGAATAAAAAAAGAAGCGAAACTCGTCGAAATCAACTTGTGTTCTCGTCTTCGAACGCCGCATAGTATATGTACGTATATGTATATATATCTGTACGTATATAGATTCATCACGTATCCTCGTTCCTCACCTCAAGACGTTCGGGCTCTGCCTTGGGCAAATTCGCCAATCCACCGGGCTTGTAGAGTAATCGTTCGCAATCTTCGAAAAATAATCGCCATTCGTCGTCGCTTGCCTCCCCGTCGTTCTCGCCGTCTATGTCCTCGTTTTCGAGCTCGGCTATCTGCTCCTCGCAGCATCTTATCGCGAACTCGATTCGATCCAGACAAATCGCCGACTCGCTCTCGTCATACTGCTTCTCAGCCTGCGGATGTTTTCCAACCCCAATATCGACATTTGGTCTGAGAATTTTTCAACTTCCAGCGCGACTATCAAAGTCTCGTTTGTCAATTGTTTAAGCTTTCATTTCGAATTAATCGATCGAAAGGAAAAGAAAAACAAACTGACGAATCAGCGTTAATTAACACAGTGTTATATCAAGTCTTACCGGGCAGTCGCGATCGCGTTTGACTCGATCGACGAATTTCCGTACGAGCGCCAGGGCGGCGCAGCGCTTGAAGTCCCGGCTAAGCGCCCCGAGCTCGCGGCTTGGATTGTAGCTGCGGGGGAACAGCACGTCCGCGACGTTCGTCTCGTGGAGCCAG
The DNA here is from genome assembly GCA_030522585.1 of Anagyrus pseudococci. Taxonomy (NCBI): domain Eukaryota; kingdom Metazoa; phylum Arthropoda; class Insecta; order Hymenoptera; family Encyrtidae; genus Anagyrus; species Anagyrus pseudococci. The sequence continues at coordinate 74,319 of JAPYYQ010000396.1, forward strand.
TGCGCCTCCTGCAGCACGTGGGCCATGCCCAGCTGTCGGGCGCCAAGGCAACCGCCGTCGGCAAGCCAGTGACATACGTGAGAGCCGAGCCCACTATCCTCGTACGCACCTACCTTCGCAATTTCTCAACTTCCCCCCCTCCTTCCCCCCGTTCTGCTACACCGCGCCGCTCTTTTCAGCCGGCGAATTCGCGCTGCGAGGGGAGGCCTGCTTTATGTCGCTTCCCGGGAGCTATGGCCGAGATGTGCGATTTTGTTTATCCTCCCCTACCTTTTTTCCCTCGCTTGTTTTTCTTTTTTTATTCGCGCCAAGTGCTTTACGTCGCGGCTGTATTTTCACCGAGCAATCCCATTCGCCTGGGCTTATGCGCATCGCGCTCTGAATTGTGTATGCGCATGCCCCTTAATCACCCTACCTCCCTCTCCGTGTCTATCTACGTATTTCTGCTCGCTTGAATGCCTCCCCCCCCCATTTCGATCTACACTCGTACCTCGATGTTTTCCCTTTTTCTCTTTTTTTCCCATCACCGCGGTGTGTAACAATTGCGTGCCGGAAATAATCGATCGTAGGATAATGACTTTGTTGTATCGAGCACTTCGAACAAGTTGTAAGCCGTGTGACGATAGAAAAAAGGTAAAGATAAAGACAATTATCTAGTTTTGACAATCAGTCGAACGCGTACCTTGGAGGTGTAAAGTCCAGGCTTCTGAAACCTGTTGAGCAGCACGCCTGCCGCGATGCTGCGGTCCCACTCGACAAAGTCGTTGCGGCAGTCCCAGATGAAGTCAGGCTGAACGTGGCGCAGAAGAGCGAACACCAGGGCCCGCTCGTTCGGCGTGCCGTCAGGGTGGCGCAGGTCGCCCAGGGACTTTGACTCCATGCCCGCCGCGCATTCTAAGGACAAACGGTCCGAGACACCGGTCGCGTCGTCAGCACGTTCGCAAGCTTCCGATCGTTTGACGGCTAGCGACCGCGCGGACGAGCGAGATTTGTCAGCGGACTCGATTGGTACTTACGTACGGGTATGAGGATTAAGCTTCTACGTTGGCTTTTTTTTTAAAGTTAAAATATCGGCGTGAAAACCGTGACGAACAAAAATATGTTAATTACGGGCTTTTTGTTTTAATGCTTGTCGTCGCGGTAGCTAGTTCACGTCGAAAGCTCGAAAGTTCCCGCGGCCAAAGTAAATATAAGTAAATAAACTAATTAAGAACATTAAAATTTATGGGGGAAAGCTTTGTGCGTCTTTTTGAAGCGGGGCAACTTTAATAATAATATCGGCAAAGCTTTACATTCAGATTTAAAGTTTGCAGAAACTTAATTAAACATTTTCGGTGCGTTTGCCGCGAGCTAATAATGCAAAAAGTTGAAAATAAAAAGACTAATGCTTGAAAGTCGTTACTCGCATCGCATTTAACTCGGGCATTCGATCCTAAAAGTTGCATTTGACACTTAATTTCTGCCCATAATAAAAGCATAAAAATTTCATACGAAGCAACTTCTCGATAATTTTGCATTTGATTGATTGACCGATGCAATTAAAATTTTAATTAATCGAATTCAATCTAAAAATGTTAAATGTAATCGAATTATTCGCGAGTATTTATCAGTAGTCAAGCGTTGGACGGTATGAAAAAAAAACCACCGGGCGCAATTCATTAGCTACGAAAACTTTCGAATCCACAGAATTTTTACGAACGCTTTAAAGTTTCATAAACTCGAACTTTAGCCCTGCGATGCCGTTACTGCTGCTGGTCCGAAGCGCAAATAACGGGTATCTTGAACGCGGCTCTCCTTTCGCGTTGGCGCACAAACGTCCGGCAAACAAAGCGTATAAACAAAAGCCCTGGCTTACCAGTATAGTCCGGCATAAAATTCCATAGCGCAAGCTCGGAACAGTAAACGCCGGCAACGTCGGCGAGGGAGTTAAATCTCGCGTAAGAACTTTTAGCCGGATCATTATATCGGTATACGAGAGAGCGTCCGGGTACAATATTTGCCTCGGGACCGCAGCCCTTCGGGACGCGCGGCTCCGGCCAAAGCCTTCGGGTTCGAGAGAAGCTCCGGAGAGAAAGCGAGCCCGGGAGTGCAACTAACCGTACGGTAGCAATCGCGTCCTGCTTGACTCGTACTTCTGGATCCAGCCGCGCTCCTCGAGGGCCTCCTTCAGTCTCGGCAGCTCGCCTCGTATCAGAAACACCTTGTGACGCTGCTCTCGCCGACCAATCGATTCGTCGCGTCCATGTGGAAAAGAAAAGCGCGTGGGAGAGTGTCCTCGTTATCTTTGGCGAAGCCGGGCTTTTCGCGCTTGTAGACTCTCCGAAATTTGTACACAGCCTGACCAATAATTTAATTGGCTCAACGGAGTCGAGGTAGACTCGCCTACCTTGACGGCCTCGTCGACTCTGGACTTGACTTTTCTGAACCACTCGCAGAACTGCTCGTCCTCGCAGTCGAGACTGACTCGCGGCCCGGAGTTGCCCTCGTCGGCAAGGTCGGCTTGCGCATTGGCCGCGGACTTGAAGTAGCTCGATCTGACCGAGGACATGGCGTTGACGAGGCTGTATCGCCAGTCCTGCTCCGGTAGCCTCGAGCGCTCCTGGCGTGTTCGGCCGCGCGGATTCGAAGGCCGAACGACGGTTTTGCTGGTCTCTGGACTGGCGCTGGTCGTTACCGTCTCCCCATCGGCCGCTCTCGGCATCGTAATCGTCACGTCGGCTGCATTATCATTCTGCGCTCCGTCCCTTTAAACCATCGAGTAGTTTGGATCGTGTCAATATCATTGAACAAGGAAAGAAGGGCAAATGAGAAAGAGAATGGCGAGGGAGGCGAGATCCGCGAGGCAAGGGTGAAAAAAAAATTCTCATCGATTGCAAAAATCATTCGAAAATTCTTGCGTACGGTCGTTAATAAAGGTTACTATAGCGTAGAGTTGAACTTTAAAATATCTCGCAATAAAATGCAGCAGCAACATTAACAACAGCGGCAACAACAAAATTAGCATGTCCGCAGACAATTCGCAGCGAGCAATTAAAAGTTTCGCCCCGGCGAGCAAGTACTCCCCTGTTGCATAGAAATAGGGTAGAGTTACTTTTGTTGCGTTAAAAATCAAGCGGCGCGGACCCTTGCTGCTGACGATCGATCGTCATGTATAAGGCAGTTCTACTTTGGAAAAAAAAAACGTAAACGAAACGAAGGTAGACAGGAATATCGGGCCCGTAATAAAAAGAAAAATCGTTGCACGCGAAGGAGCGAGGGAAGTTTTAAAAGCAAGAGAGAAAGAGAGTGTATAGCGCGGGGGGCCCGGATAAAGTCGTCGCAGTCGACGTAGTCGTCGTCTCGGCAAACTACTTTTTCAACGGGAAAAAGTAAATACACGTACTTCTGGCTCCTTGTCGCTGCGCCAGGCTGATCGTCGGGCTGCGAGCTCTTTTTACCGGGCGCTTGGCTCGTCTGCTGCTGCTGCTGCTGCAGCGCCCCCGTCGCCGTCGTGCTCGCGGTCGCTGCTGGTCCTCTAACCTTGCCGTGATTGTACCTCTTCAAGTAGCTCTTGCTGTAAAATTTCGGGGGCTCGGGTAGCCGGGCGCCCACCCCGCGCGTTCCGCTTTCGTTTCTCTCGCTGTTCCTGCTCTTTCCCTCCGGGCTTTGTTTCTCCATTTTTGGCTTGGTCTAGGGAGAGGCCGAGGCAGAAAAAGCGTGCCACGGCAGCTTCGCTATTTCCAAGAGAGAGAGAGCTATACCACGCGCTCTTTCGTTTTATTTGTTTTAATGTTTTTCTTGCGTCTCGTCCGTCCTTGCGCTCCGTTGCGATTAACTCGGCGCGCGCGTTTCACTTTGGGTTTTTGAATTTTTTTTTGTGTGGGTAACGTTAATTGACTGAAGTAATAATTATACAGGGGTAATTTTGATTGAGATTGGAATATGAACGCGAGGACTAAAATTTGGTTAGGTAGAGCTTGCGTGTAAATTAACAAAAGAACTCGATTGTTTTGTTTGGTTTTAAAAACAGAACAAGTTTAGGATGCCTGTACATACATAATTTTCTGTAATATAAATTGCAAATTTATCAACTGTGTGTTCAAATGAACAATGTTTTATACATTTTTCATGCCCTCCATTCATCTAATCTATTGAAAAAAAAACAATTGTTATAATTAATATTTTTAAGTTAATATTCCAACTGGGTTTACCTAAATAAAGTAAAAAAAAATAAAACAACCGTCATCGTTTAGGACATTAGCCCATTTCAGTCTGGTCATTGATCGGCTCGTTGACATTGCATCCGTGCTCAACGAGTATGTCAACCACATGCGCACAATTTGCCTTCAATGCATGTTGCAGGACTGTTTTGCCGTCTTTTCGTAGAATGAAAATTGTCACTACCCCGCAGCAACAGCTGCGCTAGATTGCTGTGTCATTTTTGCATGCCCATTTGATTAGCCAGTTTTCTGTGACCAACCTGTTATCAATGTCGCTGGAGGTAATGTTCAATTTATTTATTTGATCGCGTTATTTATTTTGGCTAGTTTGGCGTACAATAACAAAAAGGCCCGAGTAAAAAAATTCAATTGTCAAATGCAGTTCTACTTATCCACTACTGAATACCAATGTTGCCCTAATCATAATTTATGATTCATAAATGTCTTTTTAAAATTTAATTGTGACGTCTTTTGCCCAAGCTCATGAAACGTGACAATTAATTGCAATTTTTTAAAAACATTTTTATCTTTTTTATTCGCAAAAAAATACTCTCGAAAATTCTTAATCAATTTTTTTTAGATTTCAACTTGAAATTACTTTGAAATTGTTATTACTGGCATAATGATCGTCATTTTTAAAGTTAAAAAGAGAAAAAAAAGAAATTCAGATGACCTACATAAATTTGCCCCTTAACTATACTTTCTTCGTATTCCCGAGAAGCACAAACCTTCTAACAAATGCAGGATGAAAAACAATGATTTTTTGTTTCATAATTAATCAACAAACAACGATCACATTTCGCGCACATACTCATTCTGAAAAAAAAAATAATTAAGAAAAAAAAACATTTCTGAAACAAAAAGAAAAGTCCGACAAACGAGCGTTGCTCGGACACATCGTCTTCAGTAATAATAAAGTATCTCTCAAGAATCCGCAGCGTCACCGCGTCGGCCCAATTTTCCACGTAACACTTTAACCGCATGGCACAAGGTGGTGGCGCCGTTTCTCCTGCATATTTAATTAAATCCCCAAGCTCTCCTCGAAGAGTGTCTGCTACTCCTAGACCCCTCTTCCCCCCCCTGCCCGCGGCCCCGTTCCTTTCCGCGGGGCTTCTTTCGCGCGCGTATAATTGACTTAGGCATAGTCGAGTCGCCTAAGGCGGGCACAGGAACGCTCTCGACTCCTCCAGCTGTGTTTTCCCACGGACTCGGCTTTGACCCTTTGAGCTTTTCTTGACTGCATACATCTACGTCCTCGCTGTAGCTCGTCGGCCAGTGCCCTCGCGTAAAACTAGGGGACTCGGCTTTTACGCAAGCGCGCGAGAGCAGACCAAACGGAAGAAGGCCTCATTATGTCGCTCTCGAGCGAACGAGTCAATTAAACGCTACGACGGAACACGTGGCTTGCTTTCTCCCCCCCCCCAGATATCTTCATCTTCCTTCTACTTCTACGCCCCATTCCGACCCATCCTCTCTCTCTCTCTCTCTCTCTGTCTCTCCCACTCTCAAATGGATCTCTTCCTTCTTCTCTCTGGCTCTTGCTGAACGAGGCCTCTTCAAGATGTAGATGACTCGGAGCTCTTGCAGCGCTCTGCAACCGGCCTTAGTCGCTCGCTTAGTTCGAGAAGGAGCTTCATAGTACTTGTATTTTCGTCTCGGCAAATTATTATGCTTCTCTTGGATCTATTGTATAATAATAGGTACTTACAAATTGTTATTTTAATATATTGGAGATTATTGTATTATAGATGTTAATTTTTCTTTCTGTGCAAAAAAGTCGGGAAAAAATAGTAGGCAGTAGAAGTTGACGAAAAGTTATATTAACCATATAACAAGCATTTTCATGAAATATAATACTAAAATTAAAAACATAGTGTATTTTTAATGAATTTTCAACAAGTTTTTAAAAAGATTTTAATGAGAATTCAATCAAACTTTGAATGACGAACAATTAATGTATTGCGCATTAAATTGAATGAATGCATTTACCTATACTCTTGAAATTCAATACGACGAAATAAAAATTTGCTGCTCTTGTCGAAAATTTTAATGAGTTTCTAAAAGGTTTTTCAATGTGCGCTCTTTTACATGTATAAGATATAAGTGCGTAACCCAAAAAATATAAATTAGATAACACTTTATGAATAGTAAATCAACGACATAAAGTGGTTCTTAAATTTTTAAATAAATTCCGGTAGATTTTTTATAGTACATTTTCAAAGTGGTTTTAGAATTCACCCACGAAATTGTATATAAATGACTGCGTTGGCAGGGGGGGAAACTATTTTAATGTGCCTGTATCTTCAGTTAACATACATTTTCATTAAACGTAAAACAAACATGGTTAAACAGTGTTAATTTATAAGGCCCGAAAAAACACACGTTCATCGTACACACCTCTCTACGCGTATCCGGCGAGCTTCTCGAAAAGGTAGCCGTTCGTTAATTACGGCCTGTATCCCGCCGACACTTTTATGCTTGAAAATTCGTAGGAGGCCAAGTCTTTCATAGCCAGTCTCAGCTTTTTTGCCGTTCCAAGCGAGAAGCTTCTTCTCTCTTTTCCCAACCTCTCTCCGTCCCTCCTTCAAGCATTCATTATTATAATGGAAGATCAAGCCGCACGCGGGCTAAGGATGTAATTTTCGAACGAGAAATTTAAAAGCTCCCTATCTCTTTGGTGATTAGAGACTGCTACCCCCTCCTCCTACTCTGCCCCTCCCCCCCCCCCAGCTCTCAGCGCCAAAAGCCACGGAGGTGCGGTTACCGAGCGCTAAGTTAACTCGCGCTCCCCCGCACACGTGTCTGGCTTTTTATTTTTCCTCGGTGGAGTAGCAGCAGCAGCAGCCCGTTTTTCCTGCACGGCCGCGTCCGAATGCCAGCTCGCCGCTGAGGAAATCGGTTTCGACGGGGCCAAGAAAAAAGAGCGACTCTGGACAGCTTTCTTTACTCGCGGCCCTACGTTACTTGCTTACGTGTGTAACGAGCATTTGTGTAGAGTCATCACGTAATGCTCGAGTTAAACGGGGATGGCTCTCTTCTCTACTGCAACGCAACAAAGAGGATGTTTTTTTCTTCTTTTCTTTGAAGCGAGAAGTGCGCAAATCTGCTGATAACAATCGCGAACGATAACAATGACAGTGAATGTTCTTAAAAGTAGATGTAAATATTAACCTAAGAATTTTTAAGCTTATGGATTTTGTGTCAGTTCAAATGAACATTATTTTTATTTTGATTATTTTTCATAAATAGAATTTTGTGTGTTTTTCTTAATACAATTTTGGAGATAAAAATTTTTACATTTACTCGGCTAATAAAAAGCTTTTTCGGTTATTACGGCGCTGAAGTAACGAAAATGCTAAAATCACGAGTAATAATAATGGAGAGGTATATACAAGCCCCTAGCCTTGGAGAGCCGGAAATTAAAGGAACAAGCCAGAACGAGTATGAGTCGGCGTATATACATAATAAAAGTAGTAACGCTGAATAGGCCAAAAGGAATGTTGCAATCTGTTTTAAAAGGCGAAAAGCTAAGAAAGCGGCGAGTCATAATTTTAAAAGCAGAAAATTAGCAAACAAAAAAAAAGCCGGCATTTAACTGAAAACCGGTCTGTGTAATAACGCGAATCGCATACTTTCAGTCGGCAACTCGTCAAAAACGTAAAAAATTCAGAAGTAAACAAACACGAGGGCAAAAATGTTCAATTTCAAGCAGTTGAACATTAACATTACGCGGGCGTAAAACAAGTTACTAAAGGATAAGGGGAGGCTGCGCATAAGCGTTGAAAAGGAGCAACGCCATACTCGAAGTGGGAAAAGCAAAGGGTGCTTAGTAGACAGCAGCAACAGCAGCGGCGTTAATAGCCGAGGAGCATACTAAATTAAGCCAGCGTATAAGGGGGTAGAGGGGGATGATTTTTCCCGCAGTGCGCTATGCATCCGGCTTTCCTATGGCCACGGTTCAATGATCGCGCAAATTCCACCCCCCCCCCTTACCCTCGGCCACACATCCGTAAATCCCAACCGCTTTATCCGTTCCATAGCAGTGAAATAATTGCGCCTATCCGCGCGCCCGTAAATATACAGCCGGACGCGTCCGCGAGCGATTAGCGTGAAATTCGCATAAAGAACAAGCGGCCTGCAATTTCAACCGTCCCTCTTCTTCCCCTCGGCCCCGGCTCTCGCTCGCTTGCTCGTTCGTTTACTGTGCCGATTCGATTTTCTTGCGTAACGATGCATTACGCGCACTCTCGGGACCTCCTCCATCCCTCGCGCTCTCTCTCTCTCGTTCTCTTCCGTAGTCCGGGCTTTTCCTTGGGGATCGCGCGATTGCGTATGCGCGTCGCGGCCCGCCCGCCCCCTCTCTCCCTCTGTCTCTCACTCTCTTTTGGCCCGGATATACCGAGGTTTGGTGAGACTGCGGCGTTCCGCTGTGTTGCAGGAGGAGAATGAGAAGGAGGGAGAGGCTCTCGTGTAGTGGCCCATTCGAGGGCCACATCGCCGAGGGCACGGGGGGAAAAAGGAAAACCGCGCGCGAACGTGGACCGAAGTGGGTATACAGGTCGCCAGTCGAGAGAGAGAGAGAGAGAGAGAGAGAGAGAGAGAGAGAGAGAGAGAGAGAGAGCGAAACGCTTCGGTAGGGATATGCACGAACGACGCCTGCGTGCTCGGATTTAATTTTCGTCCGCCCGAATCCGTCCGCTTGCTATCCGTTTTATTCTCTTGGTTAACGTTGCAACTTTATCGTCGACTACGAGCTTATATTTGTTTCTACACGGCAAAACGGCATGGCGCGTATACGGAGAGCTGTTTGCTTCGACATCTGGTAGCAATAAGCGCTGGAGCGAGTTTCGCGGAGAAAAAGATCGAACGAGCCTGAATATAACGGGAGCGCATCGCTTAATGACAAAAACGAGATCAACGAGTCGAAGCCGGTATAGCTGCAGGGGCTTAAACCGCTGTAGATTACACTTGCTGCATATCTCGAGAGAATCTCTGCCATTCGTAGCGAGACGAAAGTGAGATAGAAGGAGGGGGAGAGGGAGAGAGAGAAAGGCAAGATATCTAAGCGTTATAATGTTCCATAATGGAATTAAGGGATTATCCAGGCCGCACTTGCCGCACTTGGCGAGGCTCTAGAAAGCTACGTCCGCGTAGAGTCAGGCCCTCGCCGAGCTTAAGCCGCGCTCTCTCTCTCTCTCTCTCTCTCTCTCTCTCTCTCTCTCTCTCTCTCGCACGGGGTTTAACTGCGGCCCAACGCGCTGGATGAAGCCAATTTGCGAGTCGGTTAGCGCACGCTACCCCCCTCCTGCACCCCACAGCCCTACCTTACCCGCAGTGTCTCACTTTATTCCTTTTAGCTCACCGCCTGACATGTACGCGGGCGTAACCGCGTTACAGCTCGCGGCTGGCCCTGTCATGATAAGCCCCTTCGGCTTACACTCGGATAGGACAGTTCGTCGACTAAGACGTTGGAATTCCAACGTCTTGCTGCTCCTGCCGCCGCTGCTGAGGACAGGTTTCGATCGTGGGGGCGGGGAGCTTCGTTTACCTCTCTCTCTCTCCCCGCATTTCTAAGCTGTCGGCAGGAACGCTCAAGGGCCCTCAGGCCAATTGGCCAAAGCTCTTGAACTGTGTTTCGTATAATTGAGAGGCTAAACGTCTTGAGTGCACGGATATATCTGCACGGTGTACCCGGTAGTTGAAAGCTTGAACGTCTCATGGATTTGATGGGGATTAATGATGAAGGGACTTGCCCCCCCCCCTCCCTCCGCTGCATGTTAATCGTTTCTTTTTTTGATAGATAAGAGAAATATTTTTTCGTTACGTACTATTAAAAATTTTTCTTTTCGCTCTTGTAAGTAGAATTTTATTCAGTTACGTATGCTAGAGAAATGTTCGTACCCAAGTAAGATTTTTTTTTGTAAAGTTTCTATCTAACCGCATTTTTTCAGTAGTTACTGTCGGTCAGACGAAAATGAAAAAATTCGTTTGAATATCGGCTAATTAAAAAAAAAATTTGAAAAATTTGAGATCCCACGATCACTGCATTACGCTTGCAGTTTGATAAACAAAAGTTTTGAGCTCGTAAAGGAGCGAAGCTTGCGAATGCAAAACTTTTTCCCAAAAATTCCCGTCGCGCGTTTCACGAGAAATTGTCGATGCTGTTAAGCCTCGTGTGTGGCACGTGAAAAACGCCAATCGCAAAAATCCACCGCGGCACGTGCAAAAGCCCCCTCTAACTCCATTCCGTTTCTCCCTTTACTACCCCCACGTCCTTTCTCCCTTGCACACCACCCCTTCTCGTCCTGGCCTGTAAATCCTTCGGTATGAGATGTACGTCGAGATGTTTGCTCGGGAAACATGGGGAGAGTCGGTATTCTGCAGTGCGAAAGAAATACAGCTCCCCTCTCTCACCTCCCATCCCTCCTCCCCCACAGCCTTTCCCGACCAGCGATGTCTCTGCATCTGCGTGTGATATACGTGTGAGCTTTAAAGCTCGGATATTCACTCTCGTGACACCGAAAATTTCATCGGGTTTTAGTGTCTTCTATCTCCCCTACCCTTTCTCCACCCTTTACCTTTACTTCATTCGAGCGCGTAGTTAAGGCTTCCAGCTACCGAGGCTCTCACTTTAATTTCGTCCACTTAATTCTTTTTCATATTTAATTAGTTTGAAAGGGAAAAAATAGATCTAAAAAAAATGGTAATTAGAAGCTAAATGGAAATTTCTATTGTTATTCATAAATTAAATGTGAAATTCGCTGTAGTTGAATAAAAATGGTTATGTTGAAAAAACCCAACGATCGTGGAAAGAGAAAAAAATCCAAATGTATCCGGTACAAAAGCACGAAAATGTAATATCGAGTGGCCGAACGTAAAAAGAAAAATCTCCAAGCTAGAGAAATATATATATAAAAAAAAAAAATAATTCCCATGAAAGTATCTCGGTAGCGCTTTAAAGGCTTTGCCCTTAAATCCCAAAGATAAATTCTATCCACAATAAATTTCATATGATCCCAATAGAGAGAAGTTTGATTTCCCGCGCGAAGCTAAAAGAGAGAGGGAGAAAGCGAGAAAGCAGCGGAGAACACCAGAGAGATAAGAGGCCACGATAGCAGCTCGGACAAAAGGCCGAGCCATGCCGGGCTCGTGTGCACGCGCGCGCGTAATCGTATTCGTGTGTGAATGTGTGTTTGTGTTTGTAGAGGCAACTCCTTCTTGGAGGCCTGGCTCGCGTTATTTTCACCAATCGATTGGCGGGGAAAGGGTCGGTGCGCGATAGAAAGAGTTACACAAAGAAGAGAGAGAGAGAGGAAGAGAGGCAGAGAGCAGGAATCGCATCGTCCCCGGTAATCCCAGGGTGATCCAACCGGCTGGCCGAGAGCTCCACGATAACACCCTGCTGCAGCCGAACTGACCTCCCCTCTCCGCCTCGCCCTGTCCCTGGTCCACGGCAAAGCGAGCCAAGATTCGTCCCAACAATTAATGCGCTCGGGCCGGCGGCTCGGCTGGCAGTTAACGCCACCGCACGGGCTCCTACCCCCTCCGGCTAACCAAACCTCGGCCTCTTGTTAGCAGTGGGGAAGGGGCAAAGCCCCGCTGGTAATTGCATTTGGTTTTTGCCAGGAACCAAGCACGCCTGTGTTCCTGTTATTCATTTTAACGCGATTATGAGGAATATCCTGCTACACGAATGAAAAGCACTGGCGCGAACGGAATACACGCGCGCTTACTCACTTCCTCGTTCTCTCTCCCTCTATGTCTCTCTCCAACTCACCAACTATCCTTTTTGCTATGCAAGTTATTGTTTGTTCAACAAATGCGAATTAACGACGCTCTGAGAGCTCCTGGCTGGATCTGGTAGTGTTTGAAATTTCGGATAAAGCGTGCGGAAATGATTTTTTCTTTTTTGTCAAAGCAGTACGTGCGTTTTTGTCCGGTTACGCGCAATAATGAACGTTTGAACATTTTTTTAATAATGTTCAACCAACATTTAAAATGATAAATTAGGGAGTTAATAAGCGTCGACAGTGCAATGCAGTGCTTGCAGCGAGAGCTTTAATTTCATTCGCATTTGCTAGACGACGGGTTTTCTCTTCTATAAATAGGAAATAATTAAATTATTGGTGATATTCTAAACAGGCAGTATTAAGCGCCTCAAGCCATGACGCCACCTGTCATTTGTGCTCGATGTCAAATTAATTAATTCGCGTATCAAACGGCTATTGTATTTTAATGTAATGAAATACGGCGTTTCAATTACACAATCAATTTGGAAATCAACTTTGCAGACCTAAATTTCAGATAAATTGTTTGTTTAGTCACGTTTCATTGTGTTTCTTCGCATCGTTTGTATGCACATTTCCAATTTTATTATTTGCCGCGTATTTCGTATTTTTTACAAAAATTTTAAATAATTTAATAAGTCAATTCAGTTATCGAACCAGATACACGTATAAAACTGTACAATGAAATGATAAATTTTTATTTTTTCCTTTTAAATGCATCCTCGCTCGCACAGCGAAAAAACTTTATCCATCAAAATGTTGCCGTTTTTTTTTTCAGATTAATTCATATTACAATAAACAATATAGAAACAATAATTTGCAAGCGAGCTATATAAGCCCACTCTGCGCTAACTAAAATGAAATGATATAGGCAAAAAAATAGAAAAATCCAAAAAAAGCAAAGGTCAAGCAATGAAGCATTAACGGTGTCTGGAGCACACGCAACCAGTGCAATTTCCCGAGGAGTTAAAAGCGCCTCTGCTATTTGCGCGTGCAATTTGCGCTCTGCGGCGTTGTTTTGAAACGACGACCGGGATTCGCTTAGCGCTTAATCGCTCGGGCCGCGGCCCCGGAACTGGCCAACCGCCTTTCCCCAAGCTTTTGTCAAGCTCTATTTTCGCGCTCAACCGGTTCCGCGCGCGCGCGCAACTTCTTTCCGCCCCTCCCCCTGCCATCCGACTACCAACGAAGTAAGCGCGCAGGTAAATAAAACCAGCAGCTCTCCTTCTCGCGCTATGTGTACGCAGAGTGGAAAGCGCGGAGGGGGAGGCGCGACTTGGACGAGAAGCTCCAAGTTTTCTTGGGCAAACACGCGTGTGTTGACTCTCGCGCGTGTAACGGGCACGTAAGACGAGAGAGGCAGCCCTCGACCGAGCGTACAAGCTCCTCCTCCCCCCTCCTACCCAACGGTTTTCTGCTGCGCAAAATTCGCGGCTCTTATCATAAACAAACGTAATCCGGCGTATCTGTTTGCGCGAAAGATAACTGCAGATTTGCTCCAAATATTTTGCTTAATAAATATTTGCCCTCCCTCTCCCCCCGCCGACCCCTACAAACGAGCGTCTGCTTCGCGTATAACTCGATGCGCAAGAATGTAATTGAGGATAAATAATGCGAAACTTTTGCCGTATCTACATAGATATACAAGGGAGCAGCGATGCTCCTCTGCTACTGCTGCGACTTCTGCTGTTACTTTGCGAATTGCAAATTTCAGCTTTTTATTTCTTTTTGAAGCTGGCATAACAAAGCTGTGAATCAAATTAAAAAAGAGTAACAGCTTGGAGCTTATTATCTTACGTTTTTTTTTCTCGCCCATAGACGAAATAATCTTTAATCATTGCGTTTAATGTATTGTAAACGAGTCATGATTAAACAATGTCTAGGCATTAAATTGTCGTAATTACATACAACAAATTATAAACACGTTTTTGCCCTATTGATAATCGATCAAGTGGAAAGAGAAAGCAATAGAGTACAATATTGATCGCGAGATCTCGTACTGTTCAAGCAAGCAAAACTGTCATGAAAAACCAAAAGCTTGGCAAACACACATCTGAGAAGTACATATCGAAAAGTAAAGAAGAAACTCGTCCCCCTGCAGAGAAATAAAAAGATGATGAAAAAAAAAAACGGAAAAGAAGAAACTCCTTCGGCTAGACAATTTAATCCGAACTGACTCGGTTCTCTCGAACTCCATTCCTTCCGCTCTGGCAATTTTTATTTCGAGCGTACAAGGGCACACCAAGGAATTCCCCGGCTTACACAGCGAGACAAAGCCGAGCTAGCGCGAGATTCGTCGAAGCTTCGCTTATAACCGCGGCTCCCGCACTTGCTCTCCGACAAGTTGATCGGCTCTCTCTGTCTCGACGACGCGGCGAAATTACTTAATGCCCGTAGGTTCTTCTCCTCTCTCTCTCTCTCTCTCTCTCTCTCTCTCTCGGCAGGTGGCCGCCTTTCGCAAGACCTTAATGGCTCGCATGGGCTTGTTTGCCGATACCGTCCGGCAACTTACGCGCACCTAGCCGGGCGATCGATCGAATTGGATTATAAGCGAACTTGCCGGGGCGCAACGCTTACACCAAACGCCCTCCGAACTCTCTCCTTCCGGCCCAAGACTCGGCGCTACGGACTTCCAGCGGCGGAGTTTGGCGATTCGTGAAACGATCGTCTTTGCTCGACTTCCACGGACGTGCTAATGGGCTCCGGCTCACGAGTCGCCGCCGCCGCCACCCTCCACTCTCTGGCGCTCCTCTGATTTCGAACATTCCTTCCGGATAAGAGAAAATCCTTTGAAAAGCTTTTTTTTTCTTTTCCTTTTTCTTCTTCTCTTTTTTTTTCTTTTTTTTTCTTTTGAATTTTCTTTAACGTAGAATCAAAAAGTTTTATCCGCTAAAACACTGAATGCGAGCCATTGAAATTCAAGACATAGCAATCTATGACAGTTGATTACATCTGACTATTTCAACCGACTCAATCGATCGTTGTCCTCTTTAATTAATTGTAATTGATTGTAAACGCTCGTAATCGGCTGTAATCGTTGGTAATCACTCGAATTCTATGTTGAATGTTCTCACGAATGAACTGAACACAACAATGGCTCGAGTTAAAATGCAACTGTATTTAATGCCGAGGATTTTTGTCGCATAGCTCGTCCTTGTGCTACACACATTCCAACGAATCAAATCGTTTGGCTGTCGACGAAGCAATTCGGCAAGAGCAGCAGCATTTGTCTTGAAACAATTAGCGCGTCGCAAATATGTTTCATTAAGCGGGCGCCGAAATTGGATTTTCTTCTAGCTAATTATTCCTATCGCGCCACTGCGCGCGCTTAGAGTGGGCTTTGTGCTCTCGCTCGGAGTCCGTTGAGGCGCGGCGCGCGCGCTCATCGTAATCGCTCACTTGCTCTTGGCGCACTTTTGCTGCGTCGGGACGAAAATTTTGATCGCGCTCTCGCGATTATTCCCACCTCTGCTCTTTCTCTTCTAGCGAGCCTCGACTATTCACTTAGAACATTATAATTTTCCATTATAATAGATTTAATCATGCTAAAAAGCTTCTTATTCAAATGAAGCACTTTATTTTTATTTAGAGCTCGGGCACGCGAGAGAGGATGAATTTCAATACGAGGTACTGGCACACGTTAGTTTACACGGATTTTTCAAGAACTATGTCTTGCTCTGGGAGAGATTTGTTTTACTTGCACGTGTAAGAAAAAAAAGCTATGGTTTTGCATAATACAAAATTTGTTGTAATTAAGATTTGGAAACATTTCCTTTTTCTTCATTTCGTTAATACGATGAAGAAAATTGTTTCAACGCATAGATATTTTCCTCTTTAAACAATTGCATGAACTGAGTAGTACTCGTGTAAAAATGAAACGTTGTAATGTCAGTAATAAACCGAGATAATTAAAAAAATTATTAAGAAGATGCTCATTTGGTTAAAGTAAATTAAAGGCAATAAAAAAAAAGAACAAAAAGACAAGATTTCAATCTCATATTACATTTTTTAAAAGAGAGAATAAAAATCGATTTTTTCAGAAAGTAAATTTCGTCTGCATTAGATTGTTCGGAAATAAAACTGCGGGAATCTCTTGGTTTTTTGTGTCTGGGAGAGAAAAGAAAGTAAGTTCTTCCGGGGAAAAAGGCATTCCAGCTGGCCGATGAGGAACGTTTCTCCAGAGAGCAGTGGGAAGGGCGCGAAGAAAGCCAAGAATTTAATCCGTCGATGAGACGTGCTAGCCGGAGACAAGCAACTTTTGAGGAGAGGCAAAAAAATTATTGCACGGTAACTGAACGAAAAAAAACCCAGAGGGTAGCTTTATAAAGGGCACAGATAGATAACTCTGGTAAAATTATTAAAATAATACTTTCCAAGCAAATTGTCTTATGGAGAATATGGTTAAGCGAAAAATCTCGTACTCGTAAGGTCTGAACTGCAGTTGATCAAAGTGCACTAATTCTCCAAACAGACTTACGAAATTGTCCGAAATTAATTTTCCCGCGCTATCTCAGTTGTTTACGGCCATGGTACTTTGCCGCGTATGTGCACGAGGCAGAAGGGGGGGGGAAGAGGGCACGAGAGGTCGATACCGTTGGAAGTTACTTGCGCGCAACGCGTTAAGATGCCTAACATAGCAACTACCACTTTGTCTTTATGAAACATGAATATTAGCAAGTCCGCGTAGGAAGGTTAAATTTGCAGCAGACGCTTCTGTTTACATTCTTCCCTTACCGTTTGCGTAGATTGACCAAAAAACGTTGACGCTCGTTTTGTTTATTGAGTTTTAATAAGTTGGAAAACGTTTGAAAAAAAAGTTAAAGGATGTATTATGACGAGTTCTGGTTGACGGTTTATGAAGTTGAAGTGATTGCGCGAGTAAACTCTTTCAATCCGATTTGTGACAATTGAAAACGTTCGGCGATCCTCTTAGTAAGCTAAAGCACAGATATTACTGTTGCTGATGCGAGGGTGTTAATGAACTAATAACTCAGTGAATACACCAAGAGTGAGAACCACCTGACTCGTAAACGCGCAAATCTGATACGTTAAACTTATTAAGATTGGAAATACTGACAGACTGTGGGATTGTGATTGATATTAATACACGCAAACGTTAGTTATAAAAACGTTGAAAATAGAAGAAAACCTTTCTTTTATAATATTAAGTTGTTTTTTCAACAAGCTCTTGATATTATTTGACAGAAAAAATGCTTTATTTCATTAAGTCTGACATAATACTGACTTGCACTACTTATTCATTTCAATTATTCTTACTAATGAATTCGAAATTGAATAAAAATCTATAGCACAAGAGTTTAAAAATAAAAAAGGCAAGAGATCTATAGGTAATGAATCAAACGTTATAAAATTGTTTGATCTACAGCAATTGATAAGTACACCGAAGCCAATTAAGGGCTTCTTTATTTCTCAAAGTTCATTAGTAATTTCATTTCCATAAAATTAATTCTAGGATTCTTCGAACCTCCAAGTCATCACATCGGTTCTTCTTGTTAATTTTTATCCTTGATTAAAATTTCTCTAAACAAGCAAGCAGTAGTAGCGAGAAACAAAAAGAGCGCTCGGAAAACCGTGGAGCGCGCGAGCTTTTTCGTAATTAGTTTCCCGCTATAAATAACCGCGTCGTCTCAGGTCATAACCGCGCTCGTAAAAAATGCACTTATCGTTGTTTCGTTATTTGCAAAAGTCGCTCAGGTGTTCTCTCCCTTTCTCTCTCACCTGGCCGCGAGCATTAGACTTTGCGATATCACAAGACGGAGGTCAGGGGGCAGAGAGGCCGAGGGAAACAAGTACGGTGACGAGGCGAAACGTAATCTTGCGTCTCGCGCGCACGCGACCGATAGTCCCGCGTAGATACGGCAAGGATCGATGAGGGTCCAAAGAGGGTGGGGGGCGGGGAGAAGGTTCACGAGCAGCCCAGCCTATACCTTCAATTAACCGCTGCGCGCATATGTTAAACGCGGTTAAATGAGGTTTCATATTTTTAATTAAAGTGGAACATAAATTCAAGTCCCAACAACGCCCGCCGCCAGAGCGGCTTTCTCGCTGATACTTCCGATATTACCGGACTATCGCGCACGCGCGCCGCTTTAGCTCTGTTGACCCTCTCCGCTCTGCATCGGTAATTTTTATTATATACTACATGCCCCGGCCTCCGTCCCTTCGTCAGGCCTCTCTCCCACGAGATGCGGGCTATCGTTTGTAATTATACATGTATATCTGCGGCTTGTTTACGGCGCGTTTGTTGTATAAATATTTGCTCTCGCCGTGGCGTTTGCCGGGATTTATTTATGTCTATATTGTGTGCCGCCGTCAGTCCGAGCAGCACGATAGCGTATTTCACGAGCAAATTTGTAGTTAACGTTGAAATTTCGTTTGAATTTTTTAAAGGATTTTCGCAATTTTGGAAATTCGAAGCTGCCCTATAACTGGAATAGATCGAAATTTTTGAAATTTTTATCTACCTTATGCACTACAGAGCTGCATCGTCACACCCGTTATATTACAGGTTATCGCGTATCTCGTCTGCAAATTCTTCTATTTCCTCTATTTTCCCAAAGTCGTAAAGATGCTCGGAAAAAGCTTTAGCGAACGCGAGTAAAGGCGCGCAAAGTTAGACGTTATATCGTAATTAGCCTAAGGCATCGGGGATATCGAGGAGGGGTCGATAGTTCAGGTAGGAGGAGCTAATATTCTCTCGCACGCGCCCCGAGGGAAGAGAAACTTCAAAGGAATCGGCTTTATTGATTTAGGAAGTTTCGGCCCGTTCGAGATGGCACTTAACGTCATTGTCCTTTCCCCTTGGCTCCCCCCTCTGGCCCCCTTTCGACCCTCTCGCTCCTATGTCATTCGTTGGGTCCAAGCTAGAGCGGAGCCGCAAGCTCACGTCGTGGCAATGAACCCGTCACGCGCGGCGGTCGCGCCGTACGTGAGCCCCATGCGGAGAGTAGAGGAGGCGCGCGCCGTCTTAGCTGCGGCTCCGCTGCAGCTGCGGGCGACAAATCTCGAGAGCGTGCGCCGCGGAAGCAAGAGCAACCGTGCGAATGTCCGGTCCAACGTCCGATCACCGTGTGCTCCCTCTCCAGACCCTCATTGCTCACACGACTAGCCCACACACGGCTTGTTCCTTGGAGAAACGGATCGCCGTGTAAGCTGTGTGTAATTGCTTCGCGAGCCTCAAGAGAAACGTTGCGCCACTCGGGCTTTTTGGAAAAAAATACGCTTGGCTTCGTAACTAAGAGAGCTTGCGCGGCGGTTTTAGGTCTAGCCTTTAGAGCGCTTACTACGTCTCGCTCGGGGAAATAGATCCTAAAAGCTGTATTCAGGACTATATCTGTTTGTTCCGTTTGGTTTTTTTTTCCTGATATGACGAAAGAGTCGCAAGAGTAATGCCGAGGGGATAACGTGACGTTTAAGCTACTGGCTGGTTGCGTTAGATTAATGGATCTTTAACCTGATAGCCTGGATTTCGTTTACACGGCTATTTGGGAGCGGGTAATGAGAGATTTTTATGTGTCGTAATACCTCCCCCCCCATGCGCTGTGATATAATTTTAATTTATGCGTACGGCGTTGAATTTTTATAACTGGATAAGTTTGAAATTTATTATTTTATATCTTTTTCTTGAAAAGCCGTAAAAAAATCCTAGGCTTCGCAAGCTAAAAAACGTTATTTGAAAAAATGAGCGTTCTAGAATATCGTTATTTAAATTAAGTTTTATTGTGAATTAAAATTCTTAACGGGGTGAATTAAAATTATACACTTTTTTTTAAAAAACCTTTAAACATTTTCCAAGACAATATAACGCTCGCGTGTACAATGGCCGTGTGTATGAAAAAAATAAAAGAAAAAAAATAATCTAGGAAATATTTTTCATTAAGAGGAGAAAAGTAGAAGGAAGAGAGAGCGAGAATCTCCCGAGCCGTTTATTTCCAGGTCTTAGGGAGCAATTCTGCAGCTAAATTACTTTCATTACAGCTGTTCTCTTTGCAGAACTCTCGAGCGTGTTCCTACAATCAACACACAAAGCTTCATATAAGACTACCGTCGATGATCAGTTATTGTCTCTGGAGAAATGTTTATCTCCGCTATTAAACGCCTTCCAAATAAAGACCGAGAGAAAAGTACGAGTAAAGCTCTCCGCTGCACTGCGCGCGGTCTTAAAATTCTATATCACAATAACCAACTCGAACGAGCCACACCCATCTCTTATCCGTCTGCAACGATGTACGTTAACGAAATCACATAATCCGGGAGAGATAGGAGACACGTATACCCGAAACAAATCGCGCATCATTAGGGTATAGCATCGTAGCAACAGTGGAAAGCAGTAGCGGCGGAGTGCCCGAGATAGCCGTTGAATACTTTCGTATAAACTCAGTGACCCATTTGTAAGCCGCGGCTGTGCGGGCGTTATTTAATCTGATTAAAAGCGAGGAAACGTGTATAGCCGTGTATATCGGTGGCTAGCCCTCGGCGCGGCGAATTAATTAGAATTTCACGGCGTTGACAGACAACGTCCGATAGGAGAGCCACGCCGACAACGAGCCTCGACGCGTATACTCTGGATACGCGTACGGAGAAATGAAGAGGGAAGGAGAGCGAGAGCCGGGGGGCTACGGCCCACGGGAGGAGGAAGGCTATGAGTGATGGGAGGTCTCGCGCGTTGAAGAGCTAGGAGAACTCGACAGGTATATACTCCGCGCGGCTCTCGAGGACGTCGTTTGATTTGGAGATCAGCTTTCGATGCGCATTGTTAATAGGAGCTTGGATTCCCTGGAATTATTCCGCGGCCACGGTCTTATGTGTCCGGCCTCAGCCTGATGGCTAGATATTGCTTCCCTTTTACACAGTTTTACCATCGTACGCCAGAGGATTCCATTTTGATTTATCTTTCTTTTTTCTTCTTCTTCTTCTTTTGTAATTTTTCTAGGATTAACGCGTTTGTAGCGTCAAGCTGGTCGGTAATATTGGTTTGATGCAGGCCGCGCGTTACTCATATTCGAGCTTGAATTAATTGAGCTTGCGAGAGTTTAATATGATGTATTGCGTTTCATAAATTATATCGACGAGAAATTTGGGATAATTGTTTCAATATATATATCTGATTCATTATTGCACATACAACTTATTTAATTACAGAATGTAACGAAATACGATACGCACGTACATTTATTTGCCCGTCGTTTATATATTTCACGAGATATTGACTGTAATGAAGAGTCGGAGGGTATACGTTTATATTAGCAAACATTTGCTATGAAAATTCTATTCATGCTTTAATGCAACGATTCAAATTTCAACTGGTATCATCAAATAGCAAAAAAGTATCACGATGTAATCTCCGATTCATGCATAATCCATACGAGTGAAAATGAAAATTAATTTAAGCTTAAATTTCATAACGCGAATTTACCCAATGAGAAGAGTTGCAAGAAGTTAAAGCAAAGAATTTTCAACTTAACACACAAAAGCACGTAAGCCGTTGGTGTGGCATTAGTCGAAAAAGGATCTACCCCCCGTCTGCCAGCTCCTGCAGCTCGCAGAGAGAAGGAAAAGTTAGGCGAAATGAAAGGTTAAAGACGCGGATTGTGCCGCGCGCTGCACATACTTGTAAATGGGACGTCGGCACGTGAATTTTTCTCTTAGGCGCACTTGTGTAAAGAATAAGGGACCGGCAAGAAAGAGTGTGCGCCGGTAGCTCTCTTTCCTTGGCCGGCAACGCGCGAGAGAGCGCGGCCGGAATAAAAGAGCGGATTTCGGAGGGGCTTGAAGCGCCGGCAATCGGCACGTGACCGGACTATCCCGCGCTTTGCTTAAAGCTCAACCGGAAGTCCTACTGCCGCTCTGGCAACTGGCTTTAGGCTTATACGCTTCGCGGATGTGTTTTGTCTCCCGGCTGGCTTCCCACACGACGTAGCTCCCACTCTCTCTCTCTCTCTCTCTCTCTCTCTCTCTCTCTCTCTCTCTCTCTCTCTCTCTCTCTCTTCACAAAGAGACTTTGCGAATGAGATATACACTCGGGCGCGCTGGCGAGAGTGAATAAGCTCGGGGAGAGCCTGTCTCGTAAGCTCGAAAATGGAAAAATCATGTAAAATGAGGGATTTTGTTTTGTGTCTCGTGCACTAGACGTACGTTTTCATCGAAAGAGAGAGAAAAAAGCATCAGCCTGATGATGTGAAAAGGATCTACATAGTATAATGCCGCGTCACAATTTAGAATCAATCGATCGCGCCCGAGTTTTTTCCCAAATGACACGAAAGAAAAAAAAGGAGGGAAAAAAATCGGAAAATCCGTCTATTGAGGCATGAAATAATTCCATTCTTTAAAGACATTCTTTCAGCTTTCCAGATTGACGCGCTGGCTAAAAGAAAGGAACCAACGGCTAAGCTCCATTAAGCCCGTCAATGCGGCTTAATCGCCCGAGGGCTTGGCGTTAACAAAACATCAGAATCTCAACGTAGATGAGATGCGGAGCGAGGCGTGGCTGTGGCGAGAGCTAGTCGTGCACCGGATAATGTACGTACGACACATCATAGACCGATTTTATATAAGAATATCCATCAAAATTTCACTTGATATCTGTCAATTTACGCGAACCTGACGCACATTTTGCCTCGATTGATGCCACTAATTTACGACGCGTGAGAAAGCATCTGCTGCGACGTTCATGAAAAAAAAAAAAAAAAAAACAAGGACATCGTGGGAGGAAACAGTGAATGATCAAGGAATAAATGGGATTTACTGCGCTTCAGCACTTTGCTAAAGTGAATTGAATGCAGGCCTCACTCTCGTAAAAGAAGGATACCTCTACTTCGCTAACGTACATTGTCGATCCACACAGAACGCGTATCCGGTATAAGTGCCACCCACACTCCCACGTCATCCAACGAGCACTAGCCTGAGAAACTCTTTTGGGACTCCGGCAAGTGGTCGTTTCGAATGAAAGTTATGAATCGCCTAGCTGTTCTCTCGCGAGCAACCTGATGTGCTCGAAAGGATATTAGTCTAGGGTAATGCAGAGCAGTCTAAGCACAGCCGGCTTCTCTCCGCATACGTATGTATATACACCGTTAGCATTCGAATTCACATAACTGCGCGAGGAAAGTGCCTTTGTACACTTGGCAGTCTACTTCGCTGAGATGAAAAGCTTGTTTGAATGCTTAGAAAATTTGCATTTTCGCATGACATCGGAGAATACAATCTCGAAGCCACACATACCGAGTGATTGTCGAATGGCTTTTTGTAAGGAATCATCATATTTTCATTAATTCAACAAATTATGATTCAGAAATGCATTTCATAATAAGTCATTTTACCTTAATTAGAAGATTGAAAATCTTTCGCAGAAAATATATATAATAACGAGCACATCGATACACTTGAAATATATCACACGCATATACTTGAAAATGTCTCTAGAGAGCCTGGCTTGTCCCCCCCTCCTCACTCTTTTCCTCGTTCACTATGCTCCTCCTTATGCCGACTACATCTTCTATTGCGCATAAATTTCACAACACGGCACGCCTCCTTTTTTCTTTGCTCTTTGAAGCATAGAAGCTCTCCCCTTATCTCTCCCCCTTCCCCTTACCTCGCACTCTCTCCTCCTTAGCCATGCTCTTCCCCCGGCGTCCGATACAGCCATACAGGTTATGAAAGAACTTTTAGAAAAGTTACTTCTTTGATACTTTATACGCCACTTTATCACGGTATTTGAATATCAAAATGCCTAGCGCGAACTTTAAGCCGTATTGAAAAACTTTGGATTCTTTCTTAAGGAAAGGAGAGAGAAAAAAAAAGAGAAAGGAAAATTTTAGTTGCCCCGTGTATAGCGCGCGGCTCTCCTCGAACCCCCCCGCCGCGCCCCGGATAAAAGTGAGTTAAGCCCGAGGCTTCTTGATTATCGTTAGTTGCCGTGAAATTATAATGCAGTCATAAGCTCTGAGCCTGCTTCCCAAAGGGCGCGTCTTTTACCACAAGGGAAATTTTCCACGGCTTGAGAATTTATTTTCTTGCGCGCGCCCGGGCTAGTTAATTATCGTATATACCCGTGCCGAGTACCACCATCTTATAGGCTTTATTACGCGAATTAAATACTACAGGAAAACAGGATTCGAATCATAAATTTGTCGTGGATCGAACGTCGTGCCTTTGAAAAATCGAAAAATCAACTGTAATGCGATGATCGCGGCGCGCAGTTCAATTTAACAAAGTTCGAAATTTCGCGACTTTGACTTTTTCCCAACGACCTTTCGTCGCCCAGCTGTCCGATAAGCTATGATTAATGCGCGCCGCGTCAAAGCGAGTTCAAGCTCCATTAAATTTGCGAAACCTTTCGATGGAAAGCTCGGTGGTGGCGCGCGAACATTAAAACCGCGCGCGGCGTCGTAAGTAGCGGAAAGCAGTCTCGCAGCTTTGCACGAGAAACCTTGACGGAAGGTTGAATCTTTTCGAATCCGCTTTGTTCTTCGTCGTTTTTTTTTCATCGCACTACTAGGCAAAAGAATGCGAGCGATAGCGTTCTTTTTTTTCTCTTCCCTTTTATCATGCTGTAATGATGCTTCAGTTTCTTTGCGACTTTATGCTTCTTCACTTGAATTTGGACGCATCTGGACTTGTTCTTAAATGTTTCAAACAAATTTTCGTACCGACTTTTTCTTTTTTCTTTATTTGTTTTTTTTTCTTGTAAAAGCTTCTTATTACAAGAGGATAATTAAAAGAAATACGCCGTGCAATCAGGAACGTGGAAGTTCATTGGTAAGCCCACAGTTTGCTTCAATTGATGATAAACTTGTTATGCCCCACTAGCTCTGAATTCAAAACCAAACCCGGCAAACTTCTTCGGTGTAATAGTTCATGATGTTATTTACAATCAGAGCACATTGTGCCTGTTAAATTTTGCAACTTCTTGGCACATAGAGAAAAATCGAGAAAGTGAATTGAAGAAAATTGAAGCGAAAACAGTAACATTAATGCACGGAGCAATAAGCATACTAATAGGGTTGTTATCTAACGCTAATCGATCTTAACACTTTTAATTAAAAAATGCTTCGAGTATTGTTAAGATGTCATACTGAATTATTGCGAGCGATGGCTTTCGAGATGACCCTCGTCTCGCTTGATTTTTCTCCTCGTGCAATTAAGAGCGAACGTTATGCAGTCAAGCCATCGCTCATTCTGCAAACCATAAAAAAAAGGACAAGATAGATTATAAAAAAATCAACGCTCGCGTACGTCGGTTAATGACATTCCGTAAAGTCTCGGCCAGGCTTAAATAATTAAAACAACTGCATCTGCATGTATAAGTGCAACCGGTACAAAATGTACAATACCACAGGATGTTAAGAGGATCGAGTCCGATTTAATTGAACACAAAGCTCTACAGCCCTCTCTTTCTCTCTTCTTCGGCACAATGCCGGAGAGACAAAAAAAAGAAATAGGCGAAAAAAAAGAAGGAAATGTTAATCCCAAGGTTCACAAGCACAAAGTTATCTCGGTGTACAATTCCTTCCGCGCGCTTAGACAAACACCGAAAACCATGCGGCCTTTGTTATATTCCAGCTCGTCGCCGTCAGAGCGACCCTCTTTACCCGCGCAAAAATTCCAATAGCAAGCCAGTCTCGAAAACTACGGGACGCGACTTCCCCTCCCCCACCCCCCCCGTTCTCCTGAAGCTTTCCCTTCTCTCTCGGGCATCAATTATGCAAGCCTACGCTTTCGCCAGGCATGGCAGCTTCTCTTGCCGCCAGCGAGGCGTCTGTAACGAGCATCCATTATATCCCGCTCTCGGAGCCTATACGAAAATGCAGTTTCCACGCCACTCCCGCGACGTACACTGTACGACGTTGTCGTCGTCGTCGAGGGAACGAAATTACAGAAGGGAGGAAAGCTTCGAGACGCACTCGCTCAAAAAAAAAAAAATGGGAGGGGAAAAAAGTAAACGAAGTCAGACCGGGTGAGATCCTAGAATATAAAGCGAGTGGTTCTGTGAATATAAACAAACGATGTGGCATTTGGAGCAAAAAGTCGTTTGATCTTTTGATGATTTCGGCCTGCATTTGGCCGCGGCGACACTAATGAAAAGAGAGAAGGAACAGAGAAAGTTGATTGCAAGGCTTGTTGAGCTTGCTGGGTCATTCTCATTATCAAAAGTCGAGAAGTATATTGTTTAATTAAAATAAGCGAACACACGCTTGCCGTTGACTATAATATAATTTTAATTATAATGATCCATTAAATTTCATTATGTTGAATAATTTGAGCTTAATGTTTTATTTACTTAATTATTCGCAATGTAACGAAAGAATTTATTAAAAATGCAGTTTTTTTTTAAACTCGTATAGTCAAAGAGGCTTACGAAATTCGCACGCGAAAAAAAATAAAATCGGAAAAGTTTTAGAAACAAAATACCATTGTGCTAAAAGTCATTGAAAATATTCTCGGAACGCTAAAGCTCGTTAGTTAATCAGGTATTTTAACATGGATGTTTTCAACATTTTTTATACGAAATACGTTATTTATTTATAAACAAAAATGAGTAATAAAGTGTTATATCGGGATAGTAACAGCCAGAATAAAATTATCAGCAGGTGTAATATATGAGGGACATTAAAATTAATAAGATCGATGTTCAGAGAGCGGATAGTTTTGAGGAGTTGAATGGCTTTTAATTCAAAGTAAAGATCGGTGCATTCCATGCTCAATTAATCTTTAAAGGCTCGAAATGCGGGCCGTTCTTTAACGACTACGCTATCCTTTCATCCTTGACTTTATCGGCGCCCTTAGACCAAACGCCGTCGAGCACGTCAGCTTATAAATGAAAAGACTCATGCATACCGTCTTTTGTGCTGAAAAAAATCTTCGCGAAATTTCTTTTCAAGCTCGTAATTCCTTTTAATTTATTGGAAAAAAATATTACGTTAATTTCATTGGATTTAAAGCCTAATTGATGCTTGATTATTTAATTTTATTTTTGGTTTCAGTAATTCCCAGTTTTTGCGATCTAAAATACTACTTTTTGAGATTTTTTTTAATTTTTACTACTCTTTGAAAAATGAAAAATTTAATTAAAAATTTTATTCCCAATAAAATCCATAATTACTCGTTAAACCAAAAATTAAAACGTACCGCACAAAAACTCTCACCCCCACACGTTTTGCACTTTAAATATAAGGAGGCCAAAGATCCTCTGACTTTCGGCTCGCTCGAAGAGAGCGCGACGAAATAAAAAAAGTTGTCGCCGGCCGACCGTCGCAATTCCGAAACTTTGGTCGAAACAATTCAGGCCGCCGGGTAAAGCCCTCGACCCTATACCATGCGAACTGGCTCGGCTGCTGGTTGGAGAGAAGAGAAGCAGGGTAGAAAGGGAGAGGGGAGCGGCCCGAGATATTTACGGGGCAGGTCCTTGAGAAGCTCTCGGTGAAGTTGCTGCTCGACAACACACGCGCCGCCGTCCAAGGGCCCTCGAAGCACCCCTTTAGCGCCTCCGCACGCAGAGGGGGGCCTAGAGTCGCCCCGCATCGGCTTGACTCACCCAATTAAAATTCGGGCTTGCGGCGTGACGCAGCCGTAGATGGGCTTTGTTAATCGTGCGTATAAGGGACTGCATTGTTTCGTGCGTGCTACACGCGTATATCAACGTTGCTTCAATCTTGCGTGAAAGCGCTGTGTAGCTTTGGAAGGGTTAGATAGATGTGTACGACCAAGCTTGTTGTCTCTCTTTCCTTCCTTTTCGGTTATGTGACCTGTTCACGGCTTCTTGGGTGCCATATACTTGAGGGATTCAGAAGCAAAGGGCCCGGATAAGGCTTGTTGTCGAGACAATGGGAGGGCATCGCTGGATCCAAGCCCGAAAATTAGCGCTGACTTCAAGTCACGCGCGAAATGCGAGACATGACAATTATGAATTTCGTCGAAATAATATTAATAACCGTACACTTTTAAAGCGTTTAATTATAAGTTATAATAATTTCAATATTATTCGAAACGAGGGAGTTCCCGAAGATTCGCTAATGGAAACAACGGGCGACGATCTCACCGGAAAAATGAAACCTGCGGACCTCGGAATAATTTTGCTGATTAGTCGACAGAGAGAGAATCATGCGAACCACGCGCGCGCGGCCATTAGACTTAAGCACAGCTTTTACCCGGAGCTTCGGTCAGTAAACCGCACGGAATTTGCAAACTCTATCGACGAAATGTTATAGCGCCGAACCGAGAGATGTGTGTGTGGGGGAGCTGGGGGCCCGCGCGTCGTAATTATTTGGGCGCGAAACCGGGTCAATTTTCGACCCTACCCATTTAGCGCTAAAAGTTATTTCGCCTGGCTCTCTTTTTTTTTCTTTCCCTTCGCTTGCTGACCCTCGCTTTTTCCCCTTTCGGAATTCTTCTCGTTTTTTTTCTCTCCCTCTCTACTATCTCGCTTTTTTTTCCGATTTTTTACCCCCCTTTTTTTTTAAACCAGGCAGACGCCGCGGACGCTGCTTTAATGAAAAAGTAGGTTTTCGAAAATGCTTTGCTCCCGGGGCTAAGGGCTGTGTCGAGCACCGGCCAAATATTAAAACTAAACCGGCGAAAATCTTGCCGGCCCTTATCGCACGATTTTTATGATGCTCTTGATAAAAATCTGTCCTCGATATGAAAAAAGTAATGCCTTTTTAAGCGTTTTGAAATGCAAAAGCTCTCTGTGCGCGATATAAATGAAAAATCATCCAAAGATAACTCGATAGTAATAAAATATTTCTCACGAACATTGTAACAATCAACTGCCTCTCCATAAATATTACGTGTCGGATAAAATACTTGGCGAACTAAAGAAAAAAAAAAGAGACAAGAGATAGCCGAAGTAAACACAGGTCGTATAATCTTTACAATCTCGCCAGCTTAGGGGAGAGGCAGTAGGGGGAGCGCGGCAATGCTATCGAGGTCTCGTTTGGTGGCTCCGATAGCCCTGTCGCAAATGCCGCGCACGCAGGCATTGTCTGAGCGCGAAGAGAGCCGGGCACGTGAATGGCAAAGTCCCCTGTGGGAGAGCGAGTCCACGGTCGCGACGGCAAAGTTTCCCTCGCGCTTCGGGGACCAACTTCCGAATTAGATTCCCGGGCCGCTTTCTACGAGGGCTGGGAGGGGGGACGATATTAGAGTGTCGACTCAGAGTGGAACGAGAGGACGAGAGGGGAGAAAAAAGCAGTCAGTTAACGCTTTCGCGCCCGCCCAATCGCACTAATTTCAAAGTTGCACGAGGGTGGGCTCTCTTTTTTTTTGTCCAGGGCAACCTTTTACTGGACTGCGGTTTTGGGTTTTGTTCGATTTTTTTTTGGGGGGTAGGGGAGTATTGAAAAACTTGGACGGAATTGTCAGAAGTTTAAAGATAGTTTTTTGAGTAGTTCAAGTATGAGTTTAAAACGAAACTCGTTAAAAATAAAATGATATTAGAAGCCGAGGAAAATTAAAAGAAATTTGGGCAAACGTAAAGTATTTTTGACAAACACACGAAATTCTTGACATGGAACCTTTCCGTTTTGTTGACTATTACTTTATTAACTTTCGCGAATGTTAATTCAAACAAACCGAGTCCAACTTCTCGGCTACTTCCTTGTTATACATGAAATAAAAAATTGTGTAGCTTAAAAATATTTAAACTTTATTGTATATCAATATGCTTCGTTTACATCTCATTTCAACATAAAAGAGCACGTTGCCCCCCCCCTCCTACCTCACAGCATTCTTATTTACGACGATGAAACGAGTAAAGGGGAGTAGTGTTGTCGGCGAGGAGGGCAAGGACGACGATAAAAAGCCACTTAAAATATAAGGCCGCAAGAAGCGGGACTAGCCCGAGGCGCATTTCCGTCGTTCGTCGCGACGACTCTTTTTGGCTTGCCGGGCTCATCCGGCGAGAGCTGTCAGCCCCGTCGTCGGCGTCCGTTCGCTTCCGACACCGTCGGTGTCGGATTTTGTTCCCGGCGCTGCGCCAGACTCAAAGACACTATACTCGCACAAAAAATAAAAGCGACGACACCGCACACACACACATACAACCACACTGACGGACGTACGGACGGAGTAGCATAGCGCGGCCCTCAGCGTTTGAATGTTTCATCAGACATTCGCGGGAGGCCGCGAGCTACAGCCGCGGGCACGGTCGCACATCAAAGAGAGCTTTCTCTTTCTCTCCCCGTGCCACGGACCAGCTCGTCATATGCGGAAGAGAGGAGGATGTCGGAGAGAGGGGGGGGGGGTCTGTAAGGGCCGACGAACGGGCGTGCGCTGCCGGAGCAGCCGAGCCGCGTTAAATATGGTAATGAGTTCCGAGGCGTATAGGTAACCCCGGCAATAGTCATCAATTATTCTGAATAATGACATGCAAATAGGCTTGACAGCGCATCGGAGGGGGGCGGAGGGGGTGGAAGGCAGTGGGTGAGCGGCGGAGGGGGAGAGGGCAATTAATGTCACTATTTGCGGAGGCTTATCCCGTGCTGACCATCGCACTTTGCCAGCTGTCCCGACGCCTTTGCCAAGTACTGTATAGATCGGCGGTACAAGAGACACGGATGGGGAGGGAGGAGGGCAGGGAGTTGCGCACGGCCAATCGAAGAGGAAATAGAAATGGCTCTCGCTGGCCATTGATGCGTCGACGCGCGCGGGGCCGGTATATATGGCAGCGCGCGTGCGGTCTGGCTCGATTCGGCGATCGTGCGAGAAGCGGCGGTCGACGCCCGGAGAAAGAGAGCGCTTGCCCCCGCGCCCCTATCCATAGATATATCTGTATATCGCTCTGTTTCCGGGCAGCGCGGGGGTAAACAGGCGCGATACCGATCGACTGTTCGCGCAATATAGGTCGAGCGCGGCCTGCTGGATGCCGAGCACTCCCCCGTTGCTCTCGAACACTACGGCCTCGTCCATACTGATACTGTGGTAAATAATTGCTCTCTCGCCACCCCCCCACCCCTTCCACATACACACATACTCTCACTCAGTAACGGTATGGCTGGTTCCTCGGCTCGTTGTTGCGCTCGCTTGCGCCTCCTCAAAGCGGAAGGAACGTGCAAGCTCGAAACGTAGCCGAGTGATGAAGCGAGACAAACACGACGAGCAGCAGCAGAATGAATATGTCACGGCAAGATGGAGCTCTACTTGCCGAGATTCGAGGACTATCCGAGTAACATATGCATTGTATTGCCTGCGTACATAAGCATATGATAATTCCTTGTCTGTATGACCTTACGCTCTGGGACGTAGATAAGGTTACGCTTTGGGTGTAATATACATTTTAGTAGGGAAACATTACAACGCGTCGCTTTTGATTCAATTGTAATAAAAAGTATTTGGAACGATAGCTAAGTGAGCTTGTAAAATTTTGATAAACAAACCTTATTGAAAGCAGGTTTTATGGAGCTTTGATCGATAAAGTTGAGTTACAAATTTTTAATAAAAAAT
This sequence comes from Anagyrus pseudococci, assembly GCA_030522585.1. Taxonomy (NCBI): domain Eukaryota; kingdom Metazoa; phylum Arthropoda; class Insecta; order Hymenoptera; family Encyrtidae; genus Anagyrus; species Anagyrus pseudococci. Next base: position 105,763 of record JAPYYQ010000396.1, read on the forward strand.
TTAGTGAAATTTATTATTGAAAATATAATGAGAATTAACGAAGCAAACAAATTCGTCGTTTGTTCTTAAAGAAAAAGATAATTGCATAAAATAATGCCGCTCGATGTACTCCATGGTAAAACATACACATCGTATAATATTCTCGCCGAGCAAGAATTAATTATCTTCTCGTTGTGTACAGCGATTCATTACGAAAACAGAGCCTCTTTCTCTATAAAGCAATGGCTGCTCGGTCGGCTCGCGTCGACCTACATCCCCCCGTCACCGGTACTTAATAAAATTTCCCGTCACCGCGAACGTAATTATACGTGTAGCGCACGCATTTCTAATTGAAATAAAATAAGGTTTCAACGAGCGAGCCCTTCGCGAATAATGCAGCCGAGCCGCTGGGGAATTTTCGGGACAGTCACGCGACGAAGCGCATTATCCATATAGGGGAGGCGGGAGGAAAAAAGCCGAAGCGACCGGTAAACTAAGAGCAGGACGTGCTGCATATCAGTCAGCGAGAGAGAAAGAGACTGGGATGAACTGGCATACGGGCCATACGTGTCTGCGCTAACATGTAAATTAACGGGCTATTCGGAGTCGCTTGGTCGACTATGGTAATTCCTTCAATGCAATTCGGCAATGTGTGTACGTACGTACACACGTATAGGGCAAAGCAGTGTGGGGGCGCGACGGAAAATGACATTGAAGCTTTTAATGAGGAGGACCAAGTGGCCCCCTTTAGCGGCGATCTCTTTTTCCTCTTCTTTCAAATCGACATAGCTCGATAAAGGTAGCAAGCCGCCGGCGAATAAATTTGCCGGCCGACGACTAGTCGAGCGCGTAGTTTCAAAATCAATTACGGGGTTTATTAATTATCGGCCGCGGATCGGCGATGCGAGAGTCGAGAGCAGCTTGATGGAGCGTACGCTTCACCGACTCCGCGCCGGCAGCCGCTTGCGGAGTTTTAGGGGCCTATTCCATTCCCCCGTACACCCTATTCCTATACCTCTGCACATCTCTCATCTCTTTCTCTTCCTGCAGGCTTTGCTTGCTTTATTGTATAATCGAAATGACGCGAGTACAGCTTTTGTTTGTTTTTATTTAGCTCCGAAAAATGGGAATAATGGATTTTGGGGAGGGATATGCTGTTTCCCTCGGTGATATTTGAAACCACTGGGATTATCGAAATAAAATGTTATGGTTATAGCTACTATTAAAAATTTATAAATTCGAGAGATATTATTGATAAGGAAAGTTACAATATTAATTATAACGCTATGTCTATCTCAACATTCATGTAATATCTTTATAAGCATAGCATTTACCATACGAACGTAAGTAAAAGCTACTCGTTGAATGGTAATATTACTCATCGGAATAAATTCGATAGCACGTAGTTCTAAAAAAAAATATTTCTCCTCCTTTCGTTTTATTTTATTACAGTTAAAATTTCAAATCATCAGTCTTAAAGCTCTCTATATTTAACCAGTCGGTAATAAGGCTTCGGTATAATAAAAACAAAAGCCGCGGTTTACTATTCAAATGAGGCCAATAAGTACATTCGCAGAGGGTGTGCGGAACATTTCCGGCTTTAAATAAAGCTCGTCCAGCCAGAATTTTTCCCCTCTCTATTCTCCAATACTGGTACAAAAAAATAAAGAGAAAGGAGGAGAGAGAGAAACGGCCGATGTATTAAGCTAATTTAGCGCTCAATAAATCATTGCCGCTGCACGTCTCGAGCATAATTTCCTCTTAGGGAACAAAAATCCACTTCCAGCCCTTGAAGTGGAGCTCAACCTACTTCTCTCTCTCGTCCTGTCTTTTTTTACTCTTCAGCTCTCGCGCCTTCTCGCTCCCTCTGGCGCTCGTCCCCGAGAAAAGTGAAATGCGAGCTTTCAGAAATAATTCTACGGAAAGCGCGAAGGAAAGGTGAGCTATTATTGAGCAAGGCCCGTAAGTCAAATGCGGAATGGAACGTGAAGTGGCTATTACACATTTTTATTGTCGCCTCCCTCCCACACCCCGCTCCCATAAAGTTTAATGTACTTCGGATTAAATTAAACATTTTTCCTTACAGTTGCGGAGAAATAAGGACTTTTCGACTGTCTCCGTGACACTTTGAATTTATGATAACGCAAATTCTTCGAAATTCTCGCTGAAGATATTCCGATGTCGGCTAATACTCAGCTCGCGAGACGGATATCTGTTTTAATAAGTTGAGGAAATAAAAAAAGGGGAGAAGGGTAGATATACAGAGCCAAAAAATGCTCGAAATAAATCCGCAACTGGCGCAATAAAGTTCAGGCATCTGTTCAGCGGAGGATCAGCGGAATAATAAAGGAAAGCCGGTGGATTTATAGAAAAACAAACGAAAGACATAAAACAAACATTGGCGAAGATCGCGTACTGCAGCAACGATCGCGCGCCCGCGCGCCCAGCTAACGGGAAGAAAACAGCTTAACCGAGGCCCGCCGCTCGTCCGCAATCGATATTGGAAATCCACGTAATGACCTTAGCGATACAAAGAAAGACTGCACCGATAAAGGAACACCAGCGAGGGCAGAGGGGAGGGGGCAAGGCTGCTGTGTAGCGTCGGGCGTGTGCACTGCTTGCTGCGCATCCGGAGGCCGCGCGATTTATCGGGCCATAAAAGCCGAAAAAGCCAGGTCGTAACGGAATAAAAAGAGAGGGGCTGATGGTGGGCTGGGGGCGAGGCTGGAAGAAGCCCAGGATGGGGCTCGGAAATACGACGGTTGAGAAAAATGGCGGAAGCTTTTGCCACGGCCTAATGATTCCGCGGGCGCCCTCGAATTTTGCACGCGGTATTGGTGTATCGCGCGACGAGAGGCTTGCCACGAGAGAGAAAGAGAGTGCCCGTTGCTATTCGCGGCAAGGTATAGACTGAAAGGAGAAGGACGCGAGGCAGAATTCGAGGGAAACGGAAGCTTTGGCGAAACGGCCGCTGGGAAAGCGAGAGGATTTTCGATCCTGCTTTTTTTATCTTCTCGCGCTCGCTTTGGTTGTTGTTGATTTTTTTCGTTGCGCCTGACGAAGCCGAGCGAGAAGCCGCTGGATGTCGAACGAGCAGGAGTAGGTTCGCTTTCGCGCGAAAGAGGATTACGTCCGTTCTTTGTCTCTCGCGGCGCTTCCTGTATAACCGAGAGCTCGCACGGCCGAGGAAAAGCTCTCAAGAGGGCGGCTGTCGGGAGGTGGGGGAAAAAAAAATTATTACGTCCGAGAAAGGAGAAGAGAGCGCGCGTTGCCGAACACTCCCGGAGAGAAGATACATGAAGCTCGAGGCCGAACGACAAGCAGAATGCGCGGAAATGCTGCTAGTAGCTATACGAGAATGACAGGAGCGGAGCAGGGGGTAGAAGAAAGGAAGACATTGCGAAAACTATTTCCCGTCTTTTTAACGGCATTCCAAAAGTTTCATTTGTAATTTTCTCTTGGCGTATGTGCGCGCGCGGGTCACTTGCTCCCATTGTTTCTGTCCCTCTTTCACCCATTTTCCGGCTCCCTCTTTCTCTCTTTCTCTCTCTCTCTCTCTCTCTGCTTTTTCGACATTCTAACGGAAACGAAACTTTTGATGCGGTCAAACTATTGAAAAATAACCTGTGTGTATCTCGGAATGGAATTTATTTCTAAAGTTTGATTGAAATGGCGATCGTATTAGATATCTCGCGAGGCTAAAAAAAGATAACGTGAAAACAGCCATTCGCGTGCATAAAGTATCATCGGCGATTTTTTAATTAAGCTAACAAATTGATGCAACTTGAACTGAACGCTCGTGTAGCTGCGCCCCAAATTTTTTTTTCGGAATCTCTCTCAACCCGTTGGCAGGTGGAAATAAAGTAAATTCTAGCGCGCAAAGTTACGCTTACATACGGCTGGCTGTACTGGGCAAGAGGTAGAGGGTCCAACTGAAAAAAAAGTCCATTACCCAGCGTGGTTTACCCGGCCTGGGAAATACGGAATCGCAATCCGATTCACGAAGCCGCGCCCGGCCAGCAAGAAAGTTTGAAAGGACATTGAAAGCCGCGGACTGCGCTCTACCTCTCTCTCTCTCTCCCTCCCTTCTGCTCTCTTTTTTCCCTTGCGACTACGCGGATTAAGCCGGATGTGAAAACGTAAATAATACGGTCTTAGTTTGACCATTTGATTTGTGGATTGCGATAAATTAATCATCGGCGGGCGCGTAAGCGTCGCTAAGAGAAAAATCGTTTTGATGAATTTAAACTGTGTGCGGGTCAAGAAGATTATGCGATCTTTGCTTGCATATTAATACGTGGAAGCTTTGCTATTGAGTTATTGAGCGCTAATGCGCCAAATAATTATTTTAACTCTATTGCTGCAGTATTAGCTGACTAAACACTTCGGTCAATACGTGCATAAATCGAAGGCTTAAATGCTATTTTTAATATTCAACGGCTATCGTGTTTCGAATTATAAAAAAGTTCAGTTTTCTTTTGGGTTACATGTGATTATAATGTAGTACATAAAATATCTAACGATAACGTCTGTTCGCGTCATAAATTTATACAACGTGTAATTAGAATAAATTGGTCGGAATTATTTTTATGCGTCGTTTTCGTGATAATTACAACGCGCCGGCAACATGTCTGTAAATTACAAAAGCAAATTTTAATAGACTTGCGTTAACTAAACCAACGCCATCATACGTAATGAAGTATATATATTTTCGCGTAAATCAGCAATTTATATATTAAACAACGACGGAGCAACAAGTTCCATTGAACCGTGGTGAGTTATGAGTATTTTAAATATTCTTTTTTTTTGTAATTCTCTATAAGCAGTTAATATTTCGCAATGCAAACTTTAGTAATATTTATTGAAAAAATGCTTACTGAAAAATCCAAAGTTTAAATATAAGGATTAATGGGAATAAATTTTCAAAAGTTTTTTTTTAAAAAATCAACTAATAATTAATCAAAAGCTTTTATGAACATTGTTGATGACACACTTTTTGTCTTCGAATGAAATTGATTTACAACGGCCGTAAAACATTCGCTTGATGTAAATTTTTAATTTATTTAGCAACGCATTTACAAAAATATTTCTCGTTAGTTCGCAAAAGTGTGTTGTTCATCAAACAAACGCACGACTGCGTAACGTACACGCATAAATTCAATTTTTCAAAATGACCAAAGCAAATAACAAAAAATCAAACAAATCGGACAAAATAAGGTATTATCAAAATAAATCGATTCATCCGAGCCACCCAGTGGACAGTAAGCAATGCCGACGGATTAAATTACTGCCTAATCAGTGTTTGCCGTGCAATCCGAAGCTGCGCGACGTGAAATCGAAATATTCCCCTAATCGACCACGAACCAGGTATTCCCGTCAAAGCGCCCAAATGGAAACTTAAGGACCCACCTCTTTAGCCGCGTTTACAGTGTTTGCTCGCTTCGAGAGACAGAGCGATTGCGACAGAGACGAGAGGGGCAGCGGGGAAAAGAGAGACAAGTCGATTTAGGCATGCCAAACGGCAAGTCCGGGGGGGAACGTAAGCGCGCCCACGAACCTAGAGCAAACACACGTGTGTGCTCAGGCCGAAAGTCAGCGGAGCACATATACAGAGGGGACTGCCGCTGTCTCCGACTCATTTGCTGGCCATTGTTCCGGCACGACATAAACCGGATGTGAAAATCACTTTTTTCGCGACTGCTCGCACACACCTGCGCCCGACTCCACCCCTCCCCGAATAATTCGTCGGGCGTCGGGGCGCCCCTGCCGGATACGGCACATTTCAGCTGGCCATTTGTTGTCCCGTGTAGCCTCCCCCTCGTGCCCTTCTTCTCAGACCCCCAGCGACGGACCTCATATTTTTTCCGATAATGTCGTGCCGGCGCATAAATCACTTTTTGCGATTCGATAAAAGATCGGGGCCTAGCCCTCTCTTACTCTCTCGTCGCCCGTCAACACACGCGCGCGCGCTTTCGCCTGCCCCCGCGTAAATATTATCGGCTGACGAATTAATTTCATTAATTTTAGCGGAAATTCCGCTATTCTCTCTAGTAGCCTTCTCCCTTTTCTTTCTTTTGCAAAATTGAAAAATCTGCCCCGCCGATTTTTCATCCGGTCAGACGACCAAGATCGACACGCTCCCTCCCTTCCTTTTTTTTTGCCTCGGAATTTATGTGCTATAACGTGATTGCGTTATGTATATTGCTGTAGGGGGAAAGGAAAATAGGGTAATTTTTCATTTGGCAGATTTAACACATCGAGGAAGAGAAGGAGAGATATGGAGATGTACGTTTTGACAGTATGAGATTACGCATTGTAGGACTGGGGCGTGAGTCTGAACTTACACTAAATGATTTAATTTGCATTTAATCAAGCTCGTTGTTTGCCTTGGTCATTAGCGCAGTAAGGCTCGTTGGGTGGCTTTGCTGTTACATGATATTTCTTGCGGCACTAAAGCAAGCACTACTGTAATGCCTATTAACAGTCATTTTGTTCACCTTACAGATCGACATTATCTCATAACTAACTATATGAATTTATTTCCTAAAATTACATCGACAAAATTTTAGTCCCTGGTACTATAAGACATTTTTTTTATAAAATTTAATAAAATTAGATTTACAATTTATAGTAGGAATAATGTTTAATAAAATACGTATGCATCGCCGCTCTATTTATTGGTGTTTATTAAATTGAAGTGACAAGTCAGTGATGAATGTTTAATTGAGTCGACGAGGCATATATACGTTAAAGGAGTGCTCGGGACAAACTTATAACCCAGTCGACATCTAAGAATTCATCGAGCTATGTTCAAAGATCGCTTGGAATTCAGGCCTGCACGTTTGCATCGGGGCAAGAAAAGCCTAAATGAATTTCCAATAACGCTCGGCCATCGTGCGTGCAATGAACTTTGCCAAGGAATCCGGTGTAGTTAAGTAGTAAATGGGATATAAGCAGGTGCAATTAAAAGAACAATTTTATTTTCGAACTCGCCCCCCGACTCCCAACGAAACCCCGAATTACTCGGCAAAGAATTTTATCGCGATAAAGTTACATTTTATACTTTTATCGCAATTCTTTTTGAAATTATTTCAAAAATCCCCGCCGCTATTCGTCGAAGTTTCAAGTACGTTGAATTTTATTTCTTTATTTTTCTTGAATAAAGAAAAAAGAAGTTTATGTCTTTTCTTTGGGAAAAAATTAATACATCTTTAGCTTCGCTTGGGTTATTCAGCAAATGAAAGTATAGGGAAGATTAAAAGCAAGCGGAAAAACGCATCAATGCGAGACGGCAAACAGTGTATCGGCCTGCCAATCAACGAATGTAACCTTTCGATTTCGCGCAATACAATTTTTTTTCTTCCCCTTTTTTTTTCATGAAAAAGCCATCGCACTTCTTTGGCCGGCCACACAAAAAGAGAAAGGCAGAAAAAAAGCAGACGACAGCCATGGTGTTAATGAAAAAGCTCGACAGGCCAGGGTAGAATAGAAGGGGAACGAGTAAGGGCTCGAGGTGTCGGCTGCTTGATGAAAAAGTTCCGAGCACTCAAACTTATTGCCACTTATTTGATAGCCGAAAATTCTCGAGGTCGCTTGCTTCGATCGTCAAGCCGGCGATGAGCTCTACGCTTTCTGAATGACGGGAATAAGGCTTTTCTTGCTTGACCTGGGTATACATATATACGTCTGTACATGTATATAGATGTACATAGAATTTTCGTCTGGCAGACCGGAAGAGGCTGGGGAAAGAAGGAGGTGGCCGCGAGGACTCTTGGGTCTACGTTGAGTGCCCTGCACAACGTACTTTTTGAGGCCGTACAAAGACGGCTCGTTAATTATACGACCGGCGTCTTAAAGTAATTAACTCGTTGATGACTGCTGAATTCGCTGTGGGCGGTCTGGACCGTTCCCTCTTTCTCTCTCTCTCTCTCTCTCTCTCTCTCTCTCTCTCTCTCTCTCTCTCTCTCTCTCTCTCTTTCTCATCATACAATGTGGGTCGCGCTAAAAAAAATGTTGCGCGTTAAAAACACGCGACACTATTTTTTATTTCTCAAGATTTTTTAATTTTTCCTACCCTCTTTTTTCCGTTTCTTTTTTTTTTTAACGCAATGTAGCCATTGGTATAAGTAGCTTTTTCTCAACGAGTTAAGGAATATTAATTGGCTGCAGTCTCATCAGGTTTTCTCTCGTGAAATTAATTTCAACGAGCAACGGCATGATATTGAAAATTATGTAACTCATTATAACGGACGACAAACGCTACGCTTTCATTTTTATATAATGTCTATGAAGCGGTCATAAACAGGAGCAACTGACTGGTGGGAAAAATGAAATTTTCCGTAAATAAGATGAAGCGCCACGAACGTAGTTATAAATATTCTAATGATGCTTTATTTACCTATCTCAGCTCAGAAAAGAGATGGGACAGATTTCGTAAGCAGTTTATTCTTGATGTGTCTATCAAGGACAATTTGCAATTTCTAACGACGTTAACACAAAAATATTAAACAATTACCAACCATCAGCGAAAATTCGCGTAGATTTTGTGATTTGCATATATTAATGCTGAATAAAACCTTACAACTGTTAAACCATAATACGGTAGCGCACGTTTCGAAAATACGCTTCTAAGTAAATGTATTTGTAAATGACACAAATTCGATTGCAGACTCGCTTTGGCAATAAATTTCGCCTCGTTAATGAAAAATAGTACAAAATGTAGAAATTCAAATGGAAAGAAGGTTTCGCGATAACGATGGAATTATCGTGCGCGCCAAGTCGCAAACAATAATAATTGTCACCATAGCCAAAGCGATCACGTATCGTAATTGTGGAGCGTACGAACTCGGGAACAACAGCCGCGCGTCAAAGCCCCCTCTGCTCTCTCTCTCTCTCTCTCTGTCCGGCACTCAATGCGCTAGCTCCCCGAGAATTGGCGTAATTTGCATTTACTACGTAAATGCAATTGAATAATGCTTTACAATCTGCAGAGTGACGTAGCATTAACATATTACCAACGATCGGCCCTCTATCCGGCGCGCACAATGGCCCCTACTGCGCCCTCCCATAAATTGCTTGAGCAGCGCGTGCGCGCGCCCGTTTTTAAAATTTCCGTTAAATTAAGCGAGAACAGGGGGGAACATCGGGCAATTTAACTTTACGATCAGGCAACCTCCAATTCTAGATCGCCCCGCCCCTAGTCCCAAGGCTTCATTCGCGCGCGCGCGCGGTCCGCGAAACTGCCGAAATAGGTTTTTTCTTGCTCGCTCTCTCCCGGTAATCACTTCGATGAATCATCCGAGAGCCGAAAGCCAGTATAAGCCCCTTGATGCGCGCGCACGAGCCAAACGCACAGGGAGAAGATCGTAAAACGTGAAAAATAATAAGCACGCCGGAGTCAAGGGGCAAGCGATAATTTTGCCCGATAGCACGCACTTGTGTATTTTATTATTCTCACAATGCAGCACTTTAGACAAAACTTCTTTTTCAATAAAGTTTAATACACATTTTTACTTATCATTATTACTTATTTGAATTTCAATTTTATATAGAAACTACGATCGAATCGACTTTTTTTGATTATTCGATCAAATCAGCGTATGGTTCAGATGTGATAAATTAACGAGCACAATCAATTCCGCTCTAGAATTTCCAAAATCAAATTTTTAGTTTTCGAGTATTCCCTAGAAAATAAAAACAACAAATTTTTCAACCCCTTTTTGCTTCTTTTTGTTTGTTAATTATTTTTTTATATCCGTCAATCTAAAAGTTTGCTGCTGTATACACGAACGTTAAATTATCAGCAGAGTACGGGCGAAAACAGCATTTGTGCTTTTTCAATTCGCATAATCGGATATCGCGTTGAGCAAAAGCACGTTTTCGAAATGCGGAATAAATGAGATCGCTCGAGTGATACTCCCGTGAATAGCGAGGGGCAGGGGGCGAGAGAGCAACTAACAAAAAAAAACACAAAAATTCCGTTTCTGTTTATCCGCGAAAAATCGCAGCGTCGAGTCTACGCGGGCAAAAAGTTTTCAATATTTAAACGCTAACCACTTCAAATCAAATTTCAACGTACAGACTAAAAAGAAAAAAAAATACCGTCGAATCAGCCAAGCGAGAGGCTTAATGGGAAGAGAGAGAGAGAGAGGGGGGGAGACGCTTTGTTTTCAGGCTCGTTCGCCGGGCGGGAGATTCGCAAATTTTCGCCAGCAAATGCGCTTAGCCGAAAATTCATAAATGAATCACATAACACTCGTACAGAGAGCGGGGGTGTGAGAGTGATCGGTAAAAAGCACCAGTTAGGAATGCAATATGCAGTCGCGAGTAGGGTGGTAGGGGGTGGAGGCGGGGGGATGAGCCACAGTGCGGTCGTACAAAGCCGTGAGAGCTTTTGATGAAAGATAAAATAGAGCCGATGAAGTGAATTCATCGCTCCGCGAGTCACATAGAAAATTGCGAATAGAGAGAGGAGCTGCCGAGCTGAATGTGTCGCGGTCAGCGGGTATTACTAGAGGGACATGAAAATTGAATAGACGCGGCAGACATTTTTTCCACGCGAAAATGATTGCTAACGCGGCATTTTTCTCCCGCGACGAGACTGGTCTTTAGGAACGATGATTCTGTTTCTTGAATTACGTTGGCTGTTCTCCGAGCTGATGGTACAAGACATTTTTAAAATAATAGTTTAGCATCGTTTATTTCAATTTTATAATTAATATTGCATATACTTAAATGAGTGTAATTGAACGGTAGCGTAATGAAGGAATAATTAAACGGCAAGTCGTCAAAGAACTCTAATGAAATACCTTTCGCGATAGAATTTGAAAAATGCCTCGCACGCAAAAAGCAAATGATATAATACGATGGAATAGAGGAAGGGCACAGGCATGCAGTCCTGTTCTATTGGAGTGAAAGGTACAGCGAGTACTTTTGGCCCGTCGCGCCTCTGAATATTCAAAAGATACTCGGAATTTGTAGCACAGCAGAGGGGGGAGGGAACGAGCAAAAGATGTAGGAGATTAACATCCGAGCAAGAGAAGAGAGGGAGAGAGAGAGAGATAGCCATGGTATAAGGGAATGAAAATGTACAATTTACAAATGTAATGCCTCGAGGCTTTTCAACGTTGCGCGCGCCCCGTGGCCGCGGCTCACGAGCGAAATTATTCCATTCGCGTTAATTTTTCTTGTTTGCCCGTGCGGCGACGAAAGGAAATTGGCTCTGGCCCCGGCGTCTTGGGAGCTGCAAGTACAGCGAGCAACTCGCTATTACTTGATAACCGTTGCAGTAATTACAAAGTCGGCCTTACAAGCCGAGCTTGCGCACCATTTGCAATTGCCTCTCGCGCACTTGCTAACTTTGGGAAAATAGCCACTCCATTTGCTAAAAATAAGCGACCGGATAAGTGTTCTTTGTGAAAGCATTAGCGACGCTATACACGAGCTAGACGTGCGGATTTGTAAGAATTGCAATTCGTTTGCAGCGCAGGGTCAGCGGAAAACGTTGGAAAACCAGAGTGAAAAGCGTCTGGGGTGTCAAAAAAAAAGAGGAAAGCAACCGACAACACCAAACAACAACAAAAACAAACGCCGAGCGTTGGTGAAATGTGTTTGCTAAACACGCGCCAATCAATCAGGCGTCATTCAGGGCCTCTCGCAGCGAGCAGCAGCCGTTTGTCCAGCAACCCTCGCAGCTTTTTTTTTCACCCACCGAGTTCGTTGACGCGCTGGGAACAATGGTTTGATATAGCTACGCGGTGCATCACGTACTCCAGTGTAGATCCACTCTATTTTATCTGTTTTCGGACAACTACCGTTTCTGTTTGGGATTGAGGAAAACTGCTTGGGTGTCGAGTGAGCGGACTAAGGCCGAGCAATTGTATTAAGGAGGAAGTATGAGAAAGCTCGGAACTTTTAATTTCATTTCGAGCTTGCATTAATACACTTCCTCTTTTCTTACTTTAGACAAACGTTTTTGCTCTGATTAAATACGAGTTAATTTTTTTTTTAAATAATGACGCTGCATTATATATCGGATGCCCGCTGACCCCGCTTTTACGAATCGAATTCAGGGAATTGTCAAAAGCACGATTTGGTTAACTATTTATTTGCATCTTACCAATTAACGCTTTTTTAAAAAAAATCCGAGTTATTGGATAAATGCGCGAAAGCTGCGCAAAGACAATATCAATTACAACAGGAGGGGTATTGCGAAGCAGTGAGGACGTGGAAGAGATCATCAATTTAACGCGCTATAATATCGCAACAATTCGGTGAGATCCGCCGAAAAATAAACCCGCGCAATATTTCTCCGAAAATTCAGTGTAAGCCGGAGTTTATAATTAATCGACGGGAAAATCGAACAAAAGACCAGCCGGCGCTTTCGCCTCTCTCTCTCTCTCTCTCTCTCTCTCTCTCTCTCTCTCTACATATTTACTCGAGCGCAAAGTCGAGTAGAGGCGATTTCGAATTTGACAAATATATCGCACTCGCTCGGACTTGCAATTGACCGCGCTATTTTTACGTCTGTTCTCTCCCAACACGCCGATGAACAAAAAAAAAATCCAGCCTTTTCAACAAACTCCGCGGCTATTTGACTCGAGCGAAAACATTGTAAATTTCAAAGACACACCTGAGCAGGGTACGAGCACTGTGAGGGGATCGATATACGCGGCAAAGCGGCTATCTCAACAGCTCATGCGCGACAGAGCCGCGTCAAGCTCCCGGTATCTGGCATATTTTCCAGGATGAGCTGTGCTACATTATGCGCCTATCTGGGAAGACGCGCTCTCCTCGAGTGCCGACACTTGATGGCCTCCCAACTCACGACGACTTTAGTCGTTCGAGACTGATAGGCGCGGTTGAGAACTGCCAGCGACCAAACCTCCAGTAGCATGAATTCCCGCGTTTTACGGGGCAATTAAGATGTCGGATTTGTAGGTAGAAACTGAAGATTTTTGAGAAAGAATCAAGAGATGAGCTGAGAGCGACCGCGGAACTTAAGGGCAATTTTGGGAAAATTACATTCGGTTAATTCGCTGCTGTTACTGCGATATGATTCAATTGCGGTACTGTTACGTTATAAAGAAATTTTTATTAATAGAAGTATTTGGGTAGCCGAGTATTAAAGTTTAGCACGGGTACGTCTCTTAGTGTGGCGTTCGTAATTAGTGTTTGAAAATTAAAAACTTCATAAGTTGTGCAATCTATCGCTCGAGAAGATTAAGAAAGAAAATTTGGCGTACTGAAGATGCTGTTTGAGTGAACCGAAATTATGAATAAGCGTTGCGTTAGAAGTTAAAAGAGCTGGTAGAAAGTAAGATGAGTTATATTTGCAGCGGTAATTTAAGGCTTGTTTTTAAAGAGAAGCTTGCAATTTAAAAGTACTTCGTTAAAATTCATGATAAACCGCTGAAGCGAAATTTTCTCCTCGCCAACGCGTCAATCAATGAAAATTTTTTTCTTTTTGATTAATTATCAAAATATTTAAAATTTGTTCATTTAAATTTTGGTCCATGTTTGTAAATTACGATACAAATTTTGTATGTCGGTGAGAAATAATGATGGAAGTAAATGAGTAAAATTGCAAAAAGACGAATTTCGTTACGAAACATTTTTGAGGTGACAAACATTTTTACCATTGGTACAAGTTGCAAAAAATTTTTTTTTTTTTTTTTTTTTTTTTTTTTTTTTTTTTTTTTTTTTTTTTTTTTTTTTTTTTTTTTTTTTTTTTTTTTTTTTTTTTTTTTTTTTAAATTTCAAGTAATTAAACCGTTCATTAAAATTCGTGTTCTTAAATTGGAAAATAATTATTTCTTTAAAAGTAATGAAATTCAATCCACATTCAAAGGTAATTAATTAGAATAAAATTTCCAGTGACCGTCAATGAAATCCCCAGTGAACGACGCGATAAAATTATGTTTCGCAAAATAGCAATTCATAACAACAGCCACCCGTCGTTACAAGTTACAATGAATTTCTTCAGTAGATCTTAAACTCAGAATTATTACAAAATCAAAGTAAACTGTTGAATAAGTAAGATTTTAAAATGTTGCAGTCAAGGTTTGATCGCCGACGTTTATTTCCACAAGCGTTTGCAGCATTTGTAAACGATATGATATGACATTGGTGCTTATCGAGAAGAGCAAAAAAAGGACAGGGGCGCAAACTTTCTCGGTAGAGGCCAAAGGATCAAAGAGGAATCGAAAACCAATAAACGGCAGGTGGGGAAGGGAGAAAGGAGGGGCATGAGAGAAGGCCAGTTAGAAATGTAGCCGGCTTCGTTAATGACAAAAGTTCGCCGTTAGACGGCGGAGGCCAGAATAATGGCCAACGACCGGGGGGACGGATTGAAAAAGGCCCGTCGAAGAGTGATTAATCCAGGAACGCGGCGGGGGGAGGGGGGTTAGGCGAGCGACGTCAACGAGATTTACAAGGTGCAATGGCGTGGAGCTTCCACAACCGAAACCAGCGATTTCGAACGGAATTGTCCCAATCCCCCGCGGCCTCCGTTCTTTGATGCCCTCCCCCCTCCCTTCTCCCCCCCCCTCCGGGCTCTTCTCTCTTCGGAGAGACACAAAGGACGACGTAATGCCTCGCGAACTTTCCTCATTTTTGCAGACAAAAAGATCAGGGAGGCTCTAGTGCGCAGTCTGCGGGAACCGGCCAATTTCGTCACGGCTAATGAGACTCGTGTTTTTGAGGTCTTGGATAACGACCACGACGACGACAACGACTGCGACGTGGAGCAGAGAGAGAGAGAGAGAGAGAGAGAGTTCCTTTTGACAGGGAGATACTTTGTTAAGTGAATCGTATCTTATTGGACAATCCTAAAATTCTCTTTCATCAGACCGATAACTTTGTGAATGCCTCAAAAATTACGCAAATGGCCAATTGATTCGATTGGGATTTAATCAATTCATAATGGCCTATTGAGTTTATTGAAGCCAATTGTGGTAGTTAGATGAGCGGCCCAGTTTCAACGGAAAAAAATATATATTGCAGGTGTACAAATACGTCAAAGAGCCTCTTTTGTATATTTTATGTCATACTTCTACATTTACAAATAAAGAAGCTTCGAAAAATAATTTCTAAAAGTTCGAAACGCACGTCATTGATCAGAGGTGAAGCTTATAGCTTGATTGTACCTGTAACGCAGGGTCAGCTCGTAAAAATTTCAACTTCGGGCGCATGCATCTCTCAAAACAAAGAGCACGAGAGAGCTGTTAAGGCCCTCGATGCAAGAGAGGAAGGAAGGAAGGTGGGGGGGGGGGCAGGGAGGGAGGCAGGTGGAGAGGAGGCCGAAGTGGGCGGCGCGCACATAAATTATGCAAAGCGTGCCCCAGCGTGGCCTGAATGGCTGGGGCTTGTCGGCAGTCTACCGGCCGCCGACAACAAAGCGATATCGTTAAGCGCGGACCGCCGCGCAATCACGTGACGTTACTCTTATTATATCTTGGCGTAGTACAGTGTAGCCGTCGCGCACGAGTATACCGTGGCTCTAGCCTAGAGAGGGAGAGAGAGGGAGACCGGGAATTAAGTCGTCGCGGACAAGCTGGAATTATGGAGCGTGGGCGGCTGGAAAATGAAAGTGACGCTGGGAGCAATTGTATTTCGGCGAGAGCCGGTCGATTAATTGTACGGCTTTTGTTCGCGATGACGGATCTCTCTCTCGCTCTCCCTGCTGCCCTCTCAACCCTCCCCCCGCGTCCGCTTGCGCGAGAGATTGCTGATAGGCCGCACGAACGCGCGTCGCGGTGATTAGGAAATTGCCGGGCTCCAGCAGTCGGAATTAATGAACGTGCGTTCGATGGTAATTGCCGGCTCGCGCGAGGGCTCGATGCTAATAAACTGAAATTTAAGGTGTATACGCACCTGCCGCGCGCGCCGCCGTTACTCTTTTATTTTCTTTCTCCCTTTTCTGCCGTCGGCTCTTTTAATTGAAATCAGACGCTGCAATTAAGTTGGGGCCTGCGAGAAACGTGAAAATTTTTTGACGTTTTTATCTTCCAGGGGTCGCTCTCGCGCTTGACGGACGAATTTCGTTTCGCAAACGTCCTTTCAAATCTAAAATCAATACGGCGCGAGAGCTATTCAAATCAGGTGGAATTCGAAAAATTCGAAATCATTGGCATGTGAAAAGCGCGTGTGCCCCCCCCCCCCCCCCCCCCCCCCCCCCCCCCCCCCCCCCCCCCCCCCCCCCCCCCCCCCCCCCACTCCCATTTTCGTCCATAACAACGGATAGTACTGGAATATTTGTTAAAAGCATCCTAGTTTTGTTTTTTCATGGATTAAAAAAATAATCACGTGCAACGTAAAACATTTGTTTCTCACCAAAGAACTTAGGTATATAATTGCCAGCAAGTCGCCGATAAAATTATTCATGTTCAGGCTTCCGCTGGGTCCGTGGCCAGCATTGGCACTGCTCCTGCATAAGCGCCACGCGAAAATCATACATCTTTCGGGTGAAACCACTCGATATTAAAACGATCCAATGGGATAAAGCCAAAGAGAGATAGAGAGAGAGGGAGGGAGAGAGAGAGAAACAGAGAGAAGAGAAGGTTTAGTTACGAGGGGGCTGCTTTGCGCGCGCCACGAATACAATGCCCGCGAGCGCGGTCGCGCACAAACGGAGCCGAGGAGGAGCGCGCAGCGGCGAATAAAATTGCCGGCTATTTGCATTCCGCGCTGCTCCTCTCCCGCCTCCTTTACCCCCGCGCACTCCTTCCCCGGAGCAGAGCAAGCTCTCGGCCTGGTGGCAGCACACTTTTGCATTGAGCGTATTCCAAGCGCATTCGCGAGATAGAGGCCGCCGAGATAGAGGAGTCAATGCCCCCTTCCCATCCTCCTCCTCCTCCTCCTACCGCCTCTTGCTTCGTGGTTGCATTTGGCCGGAAACTTTGGCAGGCTGATGAAGACCGGCTGGAGGCGCGTCGGGATGATAGATGATGGCCAAAGTCTCTCTAGCGAAAGCCATTCAATCGAGCCTTGCACCCCTCTCTAAAATTCACGCTCCGGATTATCCCCGCGCGTCGTGACTAGGCGCTTTTTTTCTCTCTATGCACCGAGCCTGAATGCGCCGTAGCTGAAGCCAGCGAGACCTCCGTGCTCCGATAAGCGCGCGACGCTTTGTAAACCGAAACAACGGGTACGCGCTAGTTCCTGGATTTTTCTTTGGCTGACGTAACAACGTTTGCACTACTTAAGAACGTAGAATACGCCTGCTTCTGTGTTAGTTGTTCGTAAATGCGTGAGTTCATATTTTTTTATGTTGAAATTGGAAGAATTGTATTTCAATATCAAATTTTATCCAAGGTATGACATAATATTGAGTATTACTACTTACAGTGATAAGTAAAACGATACTACTTCACTATAAAAGAAACATTTTGCCGTTAATATTGAAACTTCCGTACGTTCGTGTTTTTTTCTTTCTGAACGACGCAAAAAACCTATTAGTACAGTTATCTGTTTGATAAATTAGATATGAAGATGTTGCATTTAAAATACATTTATTTATATACCATCGAAAGATTTTGCTAAATTTTAAACGGCTAGTTGTAAATTTAACAGGCGTAAAACTACAATGCAACGTTCTAATTCCGTTTTGTCAAGCAGTTCTAGTTTTATAAATATTGATCGTACCGATCATCGGTTTTCCTTTATTCGTTTGACTTTATTACTGCTTTGTTGGAGCAGCCGAGCAAACAAAAAATCAAAGTAATTTTCCAACGTGCAGAGTGGCTCGGCTAAATGAAAAATCATGGCTTTCCATTTTTCTCAGAAGCCCCACAAACGAATATTTCGTATCAAAAGTTTCCCCCTCTCCCCCTGTACAGAGCACCTTCAGCAAATACCGATTGACGCAGCAATTCCAAGTATTATTAGTATTTACAACCGTCTTCGTTGCCAATAAAAGCTCACCAATCGAAATAGAAAAAAAAGTAAAAAAAACGGCAGGTGGACATAAATCATAACGATCCGTTTTTTTTTTTTAATTAAACTTACAAGCAGGCCAATATTGAACCCGGCATCGATTAAACAAAACTTGCGGAGTGTCGGGAGAGAGCGCGAGGTATACGAGGTATCGAGGAACTTTCATTGTGCGCCAAACAGCAGCGGGCCAAAGCAACGGGGCGGGCCATAATTAAAAGGGATTTTAATTAAACGTCAGGTTGCAAAACCAATAAATCACTGGCCGAACAATAGGCAGCAGAGAGCCGAGTAGAGTGGCGGCGGCTGGGGCCCTATCGTCGCTAAAGATAGGCCAACGATTTACAATCTATTAATGCAGCCGCGGTCGGGGCGCAGGGACAAGGCGCGTCGCGCGCGCAAACAAGGAGTGCGCCGACAAACGAGCGTAAGCCAGTCCTTGAAATTTAAAAGCCGCACCGAGAGCAGGCGATGCGGGCTACTGCCAGTCTATACGCGACGGAGGCGTCGATCGGCTGCACCCGGGAAAACTCGGCCCGCAGCTGCACAGCTCTCGCAATTGTTAACGGCAGGCTGCACCGATTGCTGCTCAATTTGCCGTGACGCGAGAGCCCCGCCGACGGCACACCTCGCTATCTCTCTCTCTCTCTCTCTCTCTCTCTCTCTCTCTCTCTCTCTCACTCTCCGTTCGTCGGGCATTTCGCACCGATTTTCGCAACTGCTTGGCGCAAATGCTGTTGCGCCGCAACCGATCGTTCATTTTTTTTTCTGCCCCCTCCCCCAAGGCCGTTTTTATCTTTACGCCCGGTGCTTTGGCTTTTATGAGCCGAGAGGCGTTATGGCCTGGTGGATTTGCCGCGAGCGCGCGCGTGAAACTCGCGAGCTTTTAGCCTTGAAAGTTTCTGAATAATATAAAGCAACGTGTGTGCCGTCTCTGCGTTTATTTGAGTATTACCTTACTCTTTCGAGCGATTGCCGCGGACGATAAGCGCTTTCGACGTACGCACGTTTGTATGGCCAGCGTTATATAAATTTAATACAAGCTTTACGCAGATGGGAAAATCGATGGGAGCCTCACGCGTTGCTATCGTTATGATTTTTTTTTTGGGGCTATTTTCGTAATCTGCTCTGGTGCTAACTTCCCCTTTGAAGTTTGTTTCAAAGGGAAGAACAACATAAATTGCTGAAAATGATTAGAATAAACGTTTGTAAATTCTGTAAATGAATTGGGTCTAGTAGGGCAATATCATGCCACAAAGTCGGCAGCGATTTTTATGTCAGAGAAGCCAATGTTTAACAATCGATGTGATGATCTTTACGTTATTGCGCAACGATTATTTTACCGCGCATAAAACTGATAATACTCGAAATAAAAGATGCTTGAACGTCACCTCTTCGACGTATTTACGTTCCCGGTAAATATAAACGGTTTAATATTCCGTAAGCACGAAAGCGCCACTTTTTAAAGTTCATGCATATCTAAAACGTGACCAGAAAGTGCAAAAAAGTCTTATTAGCGTTCAGAGGAGAAAAACTAGAATACTTAAGAAAAGCAATAGCGTCTCTCGCCTAATCCTAGCGTAACTCTTTCCAATCACTTTTTCTTGGGTCGTACGCAATGAATTGATAATAAACATACCTATATGGATTTGAGATACATGCATGGCGAGAGTACGATGAGTAAAAATAGACAGATTATTCAAGCTCATTTCGAACAGCGATGACGCTGAAATATTTTATAACATAAAGAGAAAAATACATCAGCATATTTTTCTTACGCAACCCTGCAATTTTAAACGAACCGAGAATCTTGCGCAACGCATAATTAAGAAAATTCATCGATTTTCGCTACATTTCGTGCAATTACTGCGCAATAACAAGAAAAAAGAGCAATATTGGTTGAGTTTAGAAATTGTTTTATGCTTCAAAAACAGCGTGTCCAAAAATATTTTTGTTAGTCTCCAGAAAATTACTTTTGCTAAAAACTAAAAGGCAATTTTTTTCTGCAAACTTGGTTTCGACATTTTTTTCTTTCTTAAACCAACAACATTTTTCAACAACGTTTATACTCGTTGAAAAATTTTCAGCCACAAAGACGTACCGATTAAAAAAATATCTCGAACAAGGAGGGGGATGGATATCGACAAAATAGATAATCAGTTAAAAATATTGTAATGCTAGCGTAACGTTGACTCTGCAAGCATTGCCTACCGAGCGTCAGGTTAGCAAGCGGTCGAGTCGCGAAGACACGGGGCAAGATCTTTGTCGGTCTGTTTTCCGAGAAAATACTTCGAAAGGAGGCGTGCCCACCCTGGTCTTCTCATACGAAAGTTGAAGCCTGCTACCCTGGGGGGGAGGGGGTCCCGAGAGCTCCGAGCGTCAGCAGAAAGTTGAGTGCCGTGGAATTGACCGAGCAGGAAAGAAAAAACGAGCCCCGAGCCGAGCGTAGCCGTGAGTTTATTCCAAGCGTGAGCCGCACATAAATTATCTTCGCACGCGCTCCACTGGGGGCCTTCTCTCTCTTTCCCTCTTTGTCTATATCTATCTCTCTTTCTCCTTCTCTTTCCTCTACTCGCGGATTATTCAAGGAACAAAAAGGTGGATGACCATTCTACGAGCAATAGCTCTTACTTCCTGACTTTCCATCGATTATTAACTTTTACTGCTTATCATTGCCGCGCTGTTACAAATGCGATCGTAATGTAGAGCTACGTGAATATTGTATTGCGAACCCTCTGATTTCTTGATGCAATATCGCTTTTTGGCAAGACGGATGGGACCTATCCAGCGATTTTTCTTCAAAATCGACCATTTATAGTTTTTCGCATTGTACAACTTCTTATTTCTTTAAAAAAAAATTCTTGTCTTGAATAACCAGTCGATATTTTAAAATAACTACATTTCGTATTAATTTGCAATATTTTGAACTCGTCATCTTTACGTAACATTGCATTTACGTTAATTCTTAATGCGGCCTAAAAAAGTCAGTATACAGCAACCGACACCTGTTAATTAATTCCTTCCAAGATCGAATAAATATGCAACTCAGCTTTATCTCTGTTGATCCAGTTTTGTCGGGCTTGAACGTAATACCGGGGGGGGGGGGGGAAAGCATTTTTTTTAAATCTATCCAAGAAGTATAAAGCGGGACGCGATGCGCAAGAGTACATAGCCGCGTATAACAAGCCAGACTGCCTCTGGCCGTGGTCGTATAGCTCGAGCGTAAACCGAGGCAGCGATGCCAATATATAGCTACGGGGGCCGAGAGCGCGGGCAAGAGAGCCGCTCGCCTCCATCGGCAGGCCCGAGCGCGTATTATACCATTATTACGGCAACTCCTAAGCCGCACCGGCGCCACTTGAGCGCATGAGCTCTCTCGCACGCCGATATTCGACGCCTCGGGAACGGCAGACAATTATCCGAGAATTACCGCGCGCGCCGAGAGACGTAACTTATCGCCTTCTCTCTCGGCCCCCATATACGCCCGCACCTCGGACCTCGAGTCCCGTCCCTTCCAGTCGTCGATTCGTCGAGTCGACGGTGATTTTTCAGCCGATATTAAAATAGACCCGACTGCCGCGTGCGAGCCGCTGGCCAAAAAGGCTGAGGAGGAGAAGGGAGTGAGTCGTGCGGATCGTTGAGCCACCTTAATTCGACCCAATTTACATCTCGCGTGCCTGGCCGAGCGAGCGCCCTGCCGCGGGTTCACCTTTCCTTCTTCCCCACCAGCCCCAGCCCCTTCGCCTCTCTCGACCGGTCCCTCACGTGCTCATTCATCTCGGCTGAATTTAATATCGCCCGAGGGGCTGGCCGGTTAAAGTGGCACTTATTCTTGGCCGCGCGACCGCGACTTTTTAGTCCCGCAGCTCGCGCGAATGGCTGACGCTATCCCCCTCCCCTAGTTCACCCCATCCGCGTGCTTATTTATATTTATGGCTGCTCCGACGTACGCGCTCTCTCCGTCCCGGTGTAAAAGTCTCGCTTTTTCGAGAGCGTCTAACTTGTCGCCGGCTTGGATAGGCTGAAAACTTTGTTTTTTATATCTTCTCATGAACTGTGAGAGACTTGAAAGGGGAGCTTATTTTTTTCTCCTTTTGGGTGGAAACATTGTTGAAAATGTTGGGATTAGTTTGATAAAGAGAGGCTGAGAGGCGAGACGGGTTTTACTGACGCAGCGACTGTGGGTATTAACATTAATTACTGTACTATCAATAGATTATAGACTTAGATAGATTTGAATTATTTGCTGGTTCTAATGTTAAAAAATGGTTAAAAATATAATTTATGTAAGATTTGTTGGATTAAGTAGTTTTTAAAAGAAGCCATGTTTCATGAAAACTGGTTAATACTACTGATTTCTTCGTCTAAAAGGGATTATGATGTTTTTAGAACGTCGAAAATAATCGTAATTAAATTTTTTATACACGGTAAGTACATTGTGGAAGAGAAATACAAATACGAGACATATTTTTCATTTATCAAGATTAATTTTTTTGCTACGTTTAAAAGTTAATTCAAGTACTAAGCTGTTATATTTGTGTTATGATAAAAATGGTAATGATGTTCTACGTACTAAGCTACTAAGCTAACATTTGCAAAGGTATATCAAAACTGTTTAAACTTTAAAGTTCCGTAATTGATTTAAAAAAAATTAATTAATACATTTTCGTTTACTCGACTAAAATAAAACACGTTTCGTTACATAGTAATTAAAATCCAATTCCACTTGTAAATTTTATCGAACACAAATTTTCCATGTTCCTTGCGTTTGCGTGCTTTTTTACAGCGCTTTAAAATTACCTTTCTAAAAAAAAGATAAATAAAAACCTCGAAAAGCTAAAAATCACATTAATAATTTCAGAACTTCATCAGTTTTCCTCGATACATTTAAAACCCAAACAAACAAAAAATATCGCGCAACATCTCATCCAACTAATTCGTCGACGAACTTGTCGAGTTTCAGGCTCGATTCCAGTATTCGGAGTGAAACAAGATCCCGAAGAAGAAGAAGAAGAAAACAAGAAAAACGGAAGATGAAATTTCATCGAAATTGGAATCGCTTCTCAGGCGGTCGAGCAGTAGCAAGCAGTGACGGCTAAAGCACCACTCGCTGAGGAGGAGCGATAGACCGGGCAGCCACCGCGTCCTAATTGAAAATCCGAAATCGTTACGGGCTTGCGCGCTGGTCGAAATCGGCCGCGGCACTCGTTATCCACGAGCCAAGGCGAAAGAGGGCGGGAAAGCGAGAGATGAGCGTAGATCATCGATTCGCTCTGTGAGAGCAAGTGCGACCGAAGGACGAGGAGACCGAGAGGCTAGAAGGGGTAGGGGGCGCAGAACGAGCCGAATGAAGATGCGCGAGCGCCCCGCTCCGGCAATAAATCCGGGCCACCGTCACACGCAAAGGTAAAAGCGTCGCGATTCTCGGATATGCCGGAGTGTGTATAGCGGATAACGGGAAGGGGGCAATGCTCGCGCCCTCGATATTCCGGATATGCAAACGACGCGCGTTATACGGCTCTGATTCTTTCTCACGATCACTTTGTCCCGAGGATTAAAAGGGAGTCGCGAACGAGCTGCTTCCATGGGCATAAGCAAAAAATGTTCAACTGCAGCGGCAATGCTGGTCCAAGGCTTTTTCCTCTCCTCTCTTAGCCATCGCTATTCAGAGCGTCGCGGCGTCGTTTGTTTTATTTTGCTCTTATTTTTCCTTACCACGCGGAAAGATTAGACGCTGGATTCGTTCCTTCTTTTATTCGTTTTTCCTTTTTCTTTTATTCTCTTTCTCTCTTTTTTCTTTTCATTTCTCAAGTCGAGCTGCATCGCGTACATAATTATCGGTTGTTGTGCTTGGAATAAAGCAGTAGCGACGGATTTGCAATGAACATTATGACATTCCTTTTGGCGTTAAATTCAGCTGTTAACAGAATGAAAACTGTTTTTCGGCTGTTGGAAAATTGCTTGAGTTTTAAAATTAATGCATCATATTTTTCAAGACGTATAAATTGTTTTTATGTAATATTCGTTAACTTGTATAAGAAAACACTGTATTCTAACCGGTTAGCTTTCTAGGCAAAATTTAAGAATTTCTTTACAATTGATGAATTTTTCTACCTCAAGAAATACAAGTCTTAAAAAAAGAATAAATAAAAAAAATAAAAAGAAGAGCCCAATATTCGAAATAATTACCAAGTGTAACTCTCCACGGCAAAAACCGTAATCCTAGGGTCGGCACTTCCCAACTGTCGTAAGTGAAGATACGCTCGAGAAGAGAAGCAAGAGGGAGCAGTGGTAGAAGAGTCCGAAGAGACAGACTTGCTCTCTCTCTCTCAGGTGAGCGTCGCGTTCGCAAACGAGCCGTGGCGCATGGAGTAGCGCAGCAGGACTGTTTCATTATTTCCACCGGTCTCTCGCAAGCTCTGATAGTTCAATTACACGCGCGACTCTCGCGCCCGCGTAATTTCATTAGGGCGAAATCTCCGGGGACGTCATTGTCGCGCGACTCAAACTTGCCGAGCCAGCGCAGCT
The DNA here is from genome assembly GCA_030522585.1 of Anagyrus pseudococci. NCBI lineage: Eukaryota > Metazoa > Arthropoda > Insecta > Hymenoptera > Encyrtidae > Anagyrus > Anagyrus pseudococci. Next base: position 130,201 of record JAPYYQ010000396.1, read on the forward strand.
GGTATAATGAGCTGCGACGCCGAGTGAGCCTCCAGACCTACTCGAGCGATCTTTTGCCTTTAGTTGTCCAAAGAGGCAAGGCTAGTTGTGCTGCACTCAGGCTTTACCCAACCCGCTTTTTCGCGTCGAATCCTACAAAGAGTAATGACGATTGCGGCTTTTGACTATTGAGAGAAGAGAAAGGGAGAAAGAGAATCGAGTCCTTTCGGAGCTACGCTTCCAGAGGACATTCGTTTTGAAATAAATGGAAAATTGTTCTGCATAATTTGACCGAGAAGTTTTTATGTTAATCACCATCGTAATATACTTCTTGGGATTATGAAAATCTTCTTAAGCTGCAAATTAACAGCCTTGCCTTGGTTAAAAGATAGAAAAATCTTACAAAAGAACTTTATTTGAAAATTTTAAAGAATATGTTTTAAGAGATTCAAATCTCTTTTTTCCAACTTGAATAGACTAGCTCCGAAAGTAGCTTTGTGAAAAAAAATGTGTCGAGTTAAATAACAATCCTTATGATAAGTAGTCTAACGTTGTAGTGCTTATCAATTTTAAACATTGTAAAGAAAAACGTTTCACAGTGAAAGACACTTGTAAAAAAAGATAGTCAAGTTTTAATATTCTTGTATATTTGTAATAAAAATGAAGTAGAAACGTAAATCTGCATAAATTTTTAGTACTTTTTTTTTACCAAAAAAAGTTTTATTATTTTCTCATGTTTTTTTTTCTTCAGAAACAGCACGAGTTTTATTCGTTTACCATAAAAAGAAGTATTTTCATAAACCGTTTTAAGCCCTTTCTTTGCTTTAAAAGCAAATGTAAAATATTAAATTTGAACGAGATACGCGCTCAAAATCGTCTGATCGATTTTTCATTGTATCGGGATAATAAAAATATATAATTTTCATAAAATTCCAATAAAATTTTCACAAGCAAAGGACGATGTTCATTGAAATATAAGAATAAAGAAAGGCTTGAAACTTTTATTTCGTCCAAACTGTAGGTTTAATAAAAATTTTACATGCTTCGCAACACGTTCGTGCAAGCAGCAGTAGAGCACAGGAGCAGCGCGCAACTTGCAGGAAACTAAAAAATGCAGATGCTGCTAAAAGAGGGCAAAAGAGAGGAAAAGACAATTTCAGACAAACGCGCCGGTCCGTGAGGAATCAAGCCGCATCAATTCGACGCCGAGAAACGCCGCAAGCCCCCTACTAACAAAGGAGAGTACAGAGAGAAAGAGGAAGGAAAAAAAAGAAGAGAGGGGTGGGAAAAAACAAGAGAGAAACGAGCTGGGGTCACGGAAGAAGAGAGGTGGGCCCGAGACAAGCAAAATCAGAGCGCAGGGAAAATGATTGCGCGATAAATCTCGCGAAATAAGAAGCAGGCGGGCCGCTAGAAGAGAGATCCGGAAGCGAACACCGTGCTAGCACGCCCGGAAAAGTCGGATGGGGCGGAGAGAGAGAGAGAGAGAGAGAGAGAGAGAGAGAGAGAGAGAGAGAAAGAGAGAGAGGAGTGGTGGGCTTGGAACGGGGGAACGGGATAGACCAGGAGAGTGAGCAGACGAGTTCGTTGAAGTGGGCAGGAGTAAGTGAGTACCAGTGCGTTTCCATGCAAATACCGAGGGAGAGAGAGAGAGAGAGAGAGCGCATTTTGGGACGCCGAACAATCACTCGGAGCTGCTGCTGCTGCAGCAGCAGCGAGAACAGTTGCTCGGGCCGCGCGCGCGCGTGCTCTCTCGCTATTTGATTAACATTTTCGTCATAATGTCCTGAGAAAGAAGAAGTTTCTCCTCACTCCCCTGTCCCGCATCAGTGCCAGTAGGTAGAGAGCAGCACTCGGAAATCCGAGATTACAAATTTTCATTAAAAACTTTGCGCGCCGTGCGGCGGCACCCCCCGATTTGCATAACTTTACTCCCGTGGAACTGGCCGCGCGCGTTATCCGCAGATAACTCTCTCTCTCCCTCTTTTCTCTCTGTCTAGCTTGAGCATTTGTTGGGTCGCGGCGCTTCTTCCCGTTTCTTAATACAAGCATCTTCAGGATTTTTACAGGTTGTGCATCAGGCGGCTGCAAGCTCTTTTTTACCCTGTCGTAATCGAGTCTTTTCTCGGGATTTTCTCGTCAAGCTGACGACTCCGCTGATCATTTTAATAATCTTGAGAGAGCCCCGGACAAATATTCTTTCTGGGATTATGCGATTTGCAGTTGATTCGAACGAGTTTTTTCTACGAACGCCGAGGAATTATTGAACTTCCCTTTGGAATCCGGTAAATGCAAAAATTTTGAAATATCATTTGGAAAACTTTTATACCACGGCTTCGCGCTGCACCTAACCACACACAGTTTTGATATCCCGATTCGTTCAAAATTCGAAGATAAACAATGGACTCGGGGAATTAGACTTCAGACACTGTAATAGTCTTGAAAGCTGCAGGAGAATGAGGCCATTAAACGCCGACGATTGAAGGATGGTCCGTTTCGCGACGGCAAAGAGCTGAGATACCAACCCCGCTGTGCTTGCAAAAGCACGCCCATTGTCCCAGCTGTATACACGACCGTGAGCTTTCATCAGACCAACGATAACATGTGTTTGGAAGTAAAAGGCTTAATAATTGTGTCCTATAAATAAAGTTGATAACGTAAAATTTGTATCAAACTTCGTGTGTCGTGACAGAAGTATTTACAAATTTCATTTTTTCATTTTCTCACCTGGTGACTAACTAATTAAATGTGTATTAATGTGTACTGATAATGACACTTTTGTGCTCTCAAACGTATTTTAAATGTTTTGCTATCAATGCTTAAAGTAAATAAAACTATTTCATCAATCAGTAGTAACTGTCAACGTATGATCAGGCATAAATTTATTTATCTCTATTTACAATCCGCGTTTTTTTTCTAATTCGACTCATGTTATTGTTATTGAATACTTTGTTCTCATATAATTTAACGATAGCTATAGAAAAATACGGACGTAGCTGCAACAAGATCGGAGCCGTTATACAAGCTAAAACGAGGGAACATCAATCAAGCGAAGTGAAGATTTTCAATTTCTTTGGCGAAAACTGATACAGGAACTGTTTAACTTTCAACGAAGGCGCGATATCAAGGAACTCGTTACGGCAGCAGGCCGTAATTTCGAGGAGAGGAGAAAGAGAGAGAGAGAAGGAAAGAAGGAGGGAGTAAGTATGAGGCGTAGGAATGGGCCGAGAGAGAAGCACGTCAGCGAAAACTGTACGCAACGGCCGGAGTGGTGGCGGCTGAACTCGGCACTCGCGCTCGTAAATTACGACAATTCATATTGCGTCGTCTTGGGCTTTAATAACGACTTTCCAGCTGAGGCCCCCGATTCTCCGCGTTTTATTACTGCTCTTTCCCTCCTTACCTCCCTCGTCCCTCCCACCTCCTTCTCCTTATCCCTTTAACTCGGTTAAGCAAGGCACGATAATCTGAGGAAAGAGCAACGCACGCGAAGAGATTTGCGGCAAATGTATTTCGATATGCCGGGCTTTTGATATTTTATGGGGGAAATAAATTAGATCTGCTTTTTATGAGATAAAGAAAGAGGAAATTGTGAAAAAAAAGTTGTTGGTATTATACGAGCGCCAATGCCGAGAGGGATAAGTTTTCTGCTTATTATACGAATCTGAGATAAATTATTGCGGATGTGTATACAGGAAAACTAATTACTGCAAAGAATAGTTGAGTGCGATAAAAAAAAGGAAGGAGGTGCGAAGTACAAATGGTAAGGAATTAGAGATACCACATAATTTCTCGCCCTGTCATTTTTACGGCTAATTTGAAGCTATATATTTATTAAATGACTTTTACTGTACGAAGATTTTAAAAAAAAGAGTCATATTTTTCTCGTAAATGTCATAAAAATCGAACATAAAAACTGTAATTTATTACGTCAATTCTTCTTTCGCAGAAAAAACACCTTACCTCATATTTTATTGCTTGAAATAAAGAGTATCAGCTATCGTATTGACTACGTCTATTAACGTAAGCTCGTCGTTTTCAATTGCAGAGCCTCTGAAAAGTTAATTTGGTTTTCATGTTTAATAAACATTGTAACTCGATTTAGTTCGATTAATATGAAATTAGAACATTGAAAATTTGAATGCCTTAAATCTGGTTTTTATAAATAAATTACGTTTTATCGATTTTTATAAAAATATGTGTCTCAACAGATAAAAATAAACTTCGCTGAATACATGCATAAAGTCAACTTAACTTTGCAATAGATTAATTAAAATATGCATAGTAAGATTTTTCAAATTGAATCTTGGTAACGCAATTTTGATGTAAATACAACGGACTACGTTCACGACGCCTTTAGTTCAGTCTCAAGGTTCTTGTGTCTAACGTTGCAAGCTACACTGACAATAGTTATTTGCTCACAGCAGCTACCGCAACATAGTTGACGTGTATTTACTTAATCAACTTAAATATCAATCTAATTCTACAATGTCTCGTAAACAATCGTTTTTAAGCATCTTATGGTGCGGAATATTTAAACTATTATTGTATGATATATCTATCTGTAATTTAAATGACGATAAAATAATTACAAAAATCATAAACGTTCACAAAATGTTTAATTTTTTTTTCTTACACGTAATATTTCTTCCATCAAGCCACACGCAGTCCTTGATACAAAAAAAAGAGCGAAATAAAAATCTCCACCATTAAATCCCAATTCCGGGAAAAATGTTGCGCTATCGAATCCATCTCGACCTCGTTAAAAAGAAATCTGAATAAAGCCAATGCGAAGAAGCAAGAATAAAAATTTTTTCCAAAAAAAAGAAAGAAAGAGAAAACGAAAGCACGGCAGAAAACGAACGCTAATCTGACCCTTTCAAACGAGCGAGATCACAAGCTTCCGCAAGCTCGCTCTCCTTCAAATGCGAATTTTTTTTTCCTTTCGTCGCGAGTACACAGAGAACGAGAGAAACGAGCTTTCATTCTCTCCCTCTATCTCTCTCTCTCAATTCTCCTTGCACATCAGAGCGAATCGGTTTTTCGCGGAGCGTAAAAGCTTGCGCTCCCCAGCAACAGCAGCAGCAGTAGTAGTCGATTCGTCGTGCCCGTAAAAGGCCTCGCCCCGGTATCGCATCCACTTATCGAGAGTCTCGTCTCGCGCCGACTGTCTGTGCGACCTCCTTAACGTGTGTCCCGGCTTTCACGCGCGTCTGCGCCGTTACTTTTTCCCTGGGCTCGGATCAAAGACGCGTACGCGAGACGGGCGCACCTGTATATGGCTGTACGAAGAGCGCGCTCTCGGCGCAGATGCGCTACCGAAGAGAAAATCGACTCGAAAGCCAACGGGGAAAATACTTAGCCCCGAGCCCCCGCCCCTCCCTTTCTCTACGCCCAAATGCGTCCTCTATGTAGCTGTACGGCTGCTTTATAGCGCCGGAATATTTATAGGCTGGCTGCGGGATCGAAAGAATACGCGAGAGCTTAGCTGATGGCAGGTGTGCCGCGCATCGCGACTGCGGATTCGACCTGCTCTAGAATACTTTCTTGTTTTACGGAAAAACGGAGAGCGTTATTTATTAGTTTGTTTGTTTGTTTGCCAGAAGAGAATTTTGCCTTTAAAAGGAGACTTGCAAGTTTTATTTTTTTGTCGTTTGAGAAAGACGACAAAAATTGCATTGACGGAATGGATTTACTATATATTTTCGAGATACGGCAAAGTGACGAAGAAATAAAGAGAAACTTATGATCTTTTTGAAAACGCTGGGAAATACGACAGCGTTTCGAACTGGGCTAAATACGATTATACAAAACTAATTACGGGTATGTAAATGAAACGAAAATGTTTTCATCGCGCAGCTTCCACCGGATACCAGAAACTCGAATCAGATTCCTTTCAACGCGTAATCCCGTAATCTACCGAGCGCGAGCCGCAGGTCGAGTTCGTTCATGCTACATTTATCCTGAAAATATTGTCAGCACGAACACGAGAGCTCTTTCCGTGCTTTATAAATAATTACATTCTATTTCGTCATTATTTTTTGTTTGTTCGAAAAAGGAATAAAGCACCAAGAGTCGAGAGCGAGGCAAAAGTATATACGCTTCCAAGAATATTCATATGTTAAAGTTGTTTTCCCTTGCATTGATCAGTCTTAATCAAGTTAAAGAAGTAGTCCGTTACGCGTGTCATTCCAAGTTTCTTTAATCTCATTACGACGTTTACGAGGAAAGTCATTCTCGTAAAGATTGCAGAAACGTATAAAGTTAAATTACAAGAGTCATTTACATTGTTACTGTCATTGATTATTCTGATTCTTCGCCAAAACTTTCCGCACCTTCCTCTCTTACGCCCTCTATACCTCCCGAGGGTCTGTCGTTTTTATATCCAACATAAATGAAGCCGGCTCGTACAAGTTGCTAGCCCTTTTACAAGTTGTGGAACACACTCTCCGAAGCGCCAGCACGCGCGCGAGCGCCGCAGCCGAAATGCAATAAATAAAAGTAATAAATACGTAAGGCGTAACAAAATTTAAGAATATCTCACCCCCCATTCTCTCCCCCTCGCTAGCATAACAAACTTTTTAGTTTGCTTTATCACTGCGAATAAAAATCGTGAAATTACTTATCCCTCGCGAATAAAACAACAAGGTAACTCGAGACAAGCCTCTTTGAATTTATCGATATTCCTTCTGATATCTTCGAAAATAAAACAAACATCGCGTCGAAAGTCACGAGAGGGGGCGGGGACGGGTTTGGGGACGAAGAAAAAAAAACTTGAAAGAAAAATATGACAACGAAAAGAGTAAAGAAAAAGAAAATTACGAGCTTCTTTCGCCGCAAGAGAAAAGACCCTGGCTCGTGAAATTCAGACTGTACTTTAGCAGCTTCAAACTTCCAAATCGCTTCGAAGCGCGAGCTTTAACGCAGCCGCGCGCGCTAGCCTTGGAATTTTTTATCCGGCAACGTCCATTAGTCCACAATAATACCGTCCATGCATATTAAAATCGATGCACCTGTCGAAAAATCGCCATCATAATTTCGTGCAAGTAAAATTTTAGCAAAGAAGAAAAAAGCGCGTTTTTATACCCAGCCCCAGTGTCAACAGTATAACGCGCTCCCGAAATTCGTTGGCTCCTGTCTCGTTTTTCGAGGGGAGAGGGTAGAAATGAAACACGAGACCGGCAGCTGTGTTGATCTTTGAGAGAAGACGTGTGTGACGAAACGGCAGAGATTTGAGAATTGTTTGATTTAACTGCTGGTAGGGAAAGTTTGTTTGACGCTATACGCGAAAGCCAGTGCGCTCTGGATTTTGCCTCTTTCTCCATCCTCCCGTAACGCCACGCGTCGTGTCTAACTTTAAAGGATTATTGGTGAAAAATTTTTTTTTTTTAAATTTCAAACATCCTTACGAATAAGGCATCGTACAAAAAGCAAAGAGAAGCTCAAGTCGTGGCACTTTAGCGTCTCTCGTCGTTCGCCGAGAGACATCAAAGCCGTAAAAATCCGTGCGCCGAAGAACTTTTGCAGATAGACCACAAATGAATTCCAGCCGTGGCGTAATAAAAGTCTCGCGGCGAGACGCGCAAAGTTTCCATTTACAAATTACCCCCACCCTCTGTCCTCTCTCTCCCCGAAGAAGACGACGTTACGAAAGTCGCGGCTAAAAATGAGTAAAGGAAGGCAACTGGAAGTGGCGAGGGTAACGAGGAGGAGGAGGCGAGAGAGAAAAAACGAGGCGCGCAGTAAAGAGCCACAGCGGAGATATCAAGTGTTGAGTAACTCCGCGGCGAGCACGTAAGCTCGAGGAGATACGCGTAAAAGAATGGGAGCTGCGAGGAGAGAGGGAAAAAAAGAGAGACGCTCGAGAAGCGAAACAACTGCCATCCCTGCAGCTGAAGAAGGGAAATATCAAGCGCGGGGCAGGCTTGGCAGTCGGTTAAACGAGGCACTTTGGCGGGGAAAATAAAAGGGAACAAAGCTAAGCGCCTATGGAAAATATATCCAGGAGGGACTTTTATTTTTGACACTGCGTCTGCTGCGCGTGTCTGTTCAGAGAGGAGCGTAGAGTGTGTCCGCGCGTCGCGTTTCTAAAATCCTTCGCAGGCGCGCACGTGCCGTTTGCATTTAATGAAGAGATCGGACGTCATAAGTATGCTAATGCCTGCAGCAAGACATAAGGTGCGCGCGGAGTTTCGTCGGACCCCACGAGGCACACACGAGCTACGCCGTTCTCCGTCGCTTTAAAGTTTAATTGGGAAAAAATTAATAATTCATGGCTCTCTCGCGCGCGCGATTCACGTTGAGAGAAAAATGCCGTTTCGACGCTATACTCAGCCTCTGGGCCAAATGAATTTTAGATCGGACTTTAATTGTTTGCTTAGCCGCGACTCAGCTGTACGCAGAATGTTTTTTTTTGTAGGGGAAATATGTTATTTTGGAAAAACGATTCGTTTGATTTTAGACACACTTGAAATATTTGACACAACCGTGGTTTTAGAAGTTTTAATTTTACGCTTCTGTATACGGTGAGCTCGAACTAGCGCGATCAAAAGTTTCTTAATTTCTTTTTAGTTAAAGATTTACGTTACCATAAAGTACAGGAAGCAAATGTTCTCTAAATTTCTTAGAGGCTTATAACGAAATGTACTACATTTTTGTTACAATTTTTTTTTGGGAGGGGCGGGTCGGTACGTCTGTAACACTCCATTTACATTTTAATGTTTAAACAGCGAAGTGTACGTAGCAAACCATGAAAAAAGCACTTACGACAGATAATGGCATTCAAGTTGACAGAGTATAGAGTCGAACCCAAGATCGCAAGATTAGCCATTAAAAAGTTTGCCGAGTCGTAGTAGTAGTCCTTCGTAAATCCAACTTCCGACAACATTCCGCCGGTATTTTAACGGCTGGGGCTTAGCAAAAATTTACTCCCGCCCTCGTTCATAAACTCTTGCGTCAAATAATTCAGCGAAATTTGTGAAATAAAGGATTGCCCAACTAAACATACGGAAAAACGAGAGCGTGTAGTGTAGCGTAGATTACCAACAAAACGCAGCTAAATAACGCCCAACTCCTCAGACTTGCAAGGGCGAAAAATTTTCGTATTAAATCTCGAAATGCTGCTTGTTCGGGTATTATTTCAGAAAGTCGCTACATCGAGCGTATGGCTCGCGTTCGCGTATTATCGCGATACAAGCAATATAACGTACAGCGTATCGTTATATTGAGCGCCACTCGTTATATTCCCTATACGCTATTCTTCGAGAGGATAATTCATTGAAACGGCTCGCGTTTTGCATACCGATCTGACCTCCTCCCACCGCCTCTCCCGCGTAATCCTGGACAAATAAACCGTGGAACGAACAACGGCCCGCGTTATCGTGCCCACTGCTGTGGATAATTAAATCGCATTACTTGTGTGCGGACGCGCGTACTCGTACGAAACGACGAGAGAGAGAGAGAGAGAAACCAGAGAATAGCACGTCGGTGCGTTTTATCATCGACAATTAAAAGCGCAGGATCGGAGCGGCAGCAAAGTGGATCAACCCCGAATTTTTTCCCATCGGCTATATACAGTCGATCGGCCAACAAAGAGAGGGGGAGACGCTCGATTCGAGTTGTTTTCGATAATACAGTCGAGTCGAAATAAAAACTGATGGCATTCGCGAGCGAACGAGAGAGAGAGGGAGGGTGGAGGGAGAACGCAGTTTACTTAAATCCAGCGTGGACCACTGCAAAGCTCGTGTCTTGAATAAAGCGCCGCTATCCGAGCGCCGACTGGATCATCCATTTTTGACGTTCTTTTTTTCAGGATGACGAGGAAGTAGGTCGACCCCCTTCCCCCCCTCTCAATTCGTCCGCTCACCCTCTATTCCAAACCGACTCGCCGGGTCCTCTATTTCCCTTACTCTCATTTTGCTCTCTCTCTCTCTCGTCCCTTCAAGGAAGTGAAAATGCATACTCAGGCTTGTTCGACAGTTTTTGTTCCACTGTTTATTCGGACTCGCTGGCTTTTGCGCGGATTCATTAATATTAAACCGAATGATGAATCCGGACGAATTTCTGAGAGAACAAGCTCAAGAGGATGCCCCCCCGAACGAATTTTATTAAAATAAAATCGTAAAAGTACATTAATTATACTTCACAATCCATACAAATCCGATTCGTCATTGTGATAGCGTTATTGTTGCGCTGGCATAGAAGATTCCAACATAAAGTCATTATATACATATTTTTTTTTTTTTTAATTCGAGGCAGATTATAATTTCCACACGAATAATACAGAATATCAAAGTAATCATTAGCGCGTCCTTTCACAGTACACCCTCTCCCTTCAGTCTTGTGAAGTTTCCTCGATAACATCGATGATATTCGCCTTTAGCAGGAGATTCGATTAGAGAAACTGCGCTCGGTATAAGGAATATCGCGAAACAGTACTTCAAGAACAGAGCCTTTCCGTATCGTCGCTAGGAGAAAGACGAAAAATCTGCGGCTGGAGGCAAGAGTAGAAAAAGTAAAGGCGTGCGCGCATCCACTTGACCCAGTGGTCCAGATCGACGAGGGGGGCAGGGGGACAAGGAAGAGTAGGCAGCTGGGTCTACGAAGGTGGAGGCCGGGGCAGAGGGGGGGGGGGCACAGGAAGAAAAAGAGAAAACGGCTGGTTGCGCGCGCGCGCGAGCTCCCCACGGAAATTGTCTATCGAGCGAGAGAACAAAAACAGCAGCTCCCAGAGCGGAGGCTTGACGCGTAGCCCCCCCACTTCTTCCTTTCCATACAGCCCGCAGTCGCTGTAAGGGCAACGAGGATTTAACCGGCCGTGGAGAAGAGATCTCCCCGTCACCTGGAAGTGGGAGGGGTTGGGAGGCGTTGGCCCCGGCACCTGATAAAACGACGAGCTCGTCTAGCGCGCGACAATGAGGCGCGCTGCTCTGGGAAATCCCCGGCAAACGTTACCCCTTCTCTCCTCCGTCCCTACGCCGCGTAACGTCGCGTTCGATCGACGGCGAACGAGTGCAATTTTTCATCTAGCGTCTCCTGGCTGCTCTCGATGGAGGCTAATTAGGAAAGCAGACCGGCTCGACGCCGCTGTGAGCGCCGAGCGATGTGTAATTGACGTTTTGATTTTAGCTGTAATTGGGAGAGGGCTTGCCAATTACATTGGATAATTAATCTCGGCGAGAGAGGGCCAGTGCAGTTGGCCGTATCCGCCGCGCGTGCATAGTCTGACTGGTTAATGGTGTAGTTAGGGCAAAAGCTTTTTGACGATATTTTTAAAACGCTGCTGATATCTTGATACCGGGAGGATCACGTTTTGTGATTTATTACGCGAAATATTTTTGTACAGCGCGAATTTTGAATTTAACGCCTGTGCTTTTCCTCTTTTTTTCTTTCTTTGGGAAGAAAGAAGAGAGGAAACGATAAATGTTTGATAGCTCGAACTAAAAATCTGCGTGACGTTAAAAAAAAAAAAGCGTGCTGGACGCGTCGGCACGAAAATATTTTATATTCCTTTTTTTTTCTCGTTGTTGTTATGAAGCGACTAATGCGTATGAATATGTATAAAAATATTATACGCGCTTTACTTTCATGTTGCATCATTTATTCATGCAACTCGTCGAATTTACCAACTGCAAAATGTATATTTACAGCCAGCCATTGATGCTCGTTTGCAAGTGGCAACCGGTTTAATCCCCGAATCTTTTCGTTATTGACTTTTAGCCTGCTTATTCGAAAATCCTCTTATAACAGCTGTGTTTACGTTAATTTAATCGCAGTCATTTTTACTCGAAACATTAGTAACGTTTAACGGAGCAACATTTAAAAAACTTTTGTATGAGTGAAAAAATTTTTTCGCAAAGACTTGTCCCGTAAATAACTGGAAAAAAATTTAATAGAATTTGAGTAAATCATAGAATTTCCATCGGCTGGTACACACAAGTTAAGTAAAAGGAGCAAGTTGTATCTTTCTCGAAAGTTCATACAGCCAAGAACGCCTCTAATCACGGCTTATGCGAATATTCGCTAAAATTATACGGCTAAGCATCGGCCTCTTGCCCGTCCTCTTCTTCTTCTTTGTATACTTCACAAACAGTTTAGGCCTCATTCAGAGCCTCTTATACTCCAGACTGGATGCTCTCTTATCCTATTCAAAAGCAAATACATCTAGCATGCTAAAAAAAACACGTGCACCCAACACCGCTGTACGTACCTTTCATCTCCGTAAAATTTTTAGTAAGCCCCTACAGTTAATCGTCATAAATGCACAAACGAAAGAACAGTTTCAAAATGTCAAAGTAATTGCCAAAGCTTAATGTACACTTACAGTAATCGTCTCTTCAACACTCCACTCGGAAGAAGAAAAAAATTCCTCCTCTTAACAATCCTTTCAGTTCATAATCGAAGCACAATTTGCCCCCCTCTGTCTCTCTCGTAGATTGAATCTGCCCTTATCCCGCGGGACCGTTTCAAAATTATATATAAACGCATTTTATCCCTTTCCAAGTGGGGGAGAGGATTCCAGCAAAATAATGCAGCTGCGGATCCAGTGGCAATCTCAAGCATGCGCGTTCACTAATGCAGAATACGTGGATAGCCTGAGATAGCGTATGAGTATAAAAGAGAGAAGGATGAAAGCGTAACAGACGGAGAGCCCCGAGAGCGTAGGCAGGCCTGTATTTTACGAAGCCCTGGGCATTGCTCCGCGCGCGGAAATGTAGCTGATGCAGCGCGCGGCTCGAGTGAGCGATGGCTAGCGTGATTATCAGAAATGCGATTTCCGGCGATTCGCGGTATACGATGGAAATGTGATTTTGATCGATTGCTCGGACCGGAAGTAAGGTGCATTACCAACTGGTTTTAGAGAGATATGTGTATGTATGTGTATGCGTGTACGTACGTATATATGCTGAATTAGAATAAATGCTTACACTCTTTTTACATTTCCGATGGATCGGTCGATGCTGAATGAGGATTAATCTGCGTCCAAGAGATGATTGATGATGTGGCCTTGAGGGCAAATCTGACTTTAAGATGCAAGCTCTGAAAAATGAAAGATTTTTATTAGTTTTTATTATTGAACTTGATGGAGTAAGAGAGTCAAAGTAGCTACATGGTTTTGAACTTATGGCTTTATTCAAAGATGAGCTTTTTATTATACAGAGTTGGTATAAATATTTTCATACTACAAATTTATATTTTCCGAGTTTCGCGCATATCTCAACATTTTTGGTGCATTACAAAGAAATTAAGTGCCAAAATCGTCAATTAAAATTTCGTACATTACCGCTACTGATATTTATGCGGACAAGCTCCAAGCAAGCGCATATACATTTCCCGGCTACTTATAAATTCGCAGAGCATTAACTTCAACAAAACGATGGAAAAACGCACCGAACTGCCGTATAGCTCATCCGCGAATTTCCATACTGTAATTGCTGCGCCCGGAAATTATTAAGCAACACCTGTACCGTGTGTACTGTATACCTTTTCCTATTTCCCAGGGAAAAATATACGAGTAATCTCGCGGCTCTTTCGCATCGCATAGTTACGCGGTGTAATGGTAAAGCTCTCGCAAGCCTGTCTCGAACGATCTTTGTTTTAAAAAAAAGCGCTGTAGCTGTGTAATATTTTCAAATCTTATTTACGTCTTTTGTGGATGCAATTTGGATGTATACTATCTTAAAAAAAAAAAAAAGGAAACGTTCTTTGTTACGTCGCTCGTCGGCGACATCAATCACGACTTAATAGAAATTTTCACGCGCTCATTTTGCGCCGTTGTCCCGTCCTTCTTTATTGTAATTAATTCGCGCGCTCCTATCGAAACTTGGCTGCTCGACAAAAGCGTACACACTGACGTAGTAGCTCCGGGGATAGCGGATTACGCGGGGCTAAGCAAACTTTGCTTAAAGTAATTAGCAGCTTGTTGTCGGGTGATTTAAGGACTATAAGGCATTCGAACAATGCGCCCCGCGCGCGCTATATTCTTCCGCGATATTAAACGCCTGTGGATAAGCGTTTTATTGGACCGGAGAATTTCATATTTATAGACACTTAAAAATGAGGCTTTCTCGACGATCGATTGTATCGGCTTTTTACGTTCTTACTAAAGTTTATTGTCTTCTTGTACAGCCGAGATGATAAAAGGCGTTTTAAGGGCTACTTTTGCGTTTACGCTCGAACCGCATTGTCAGATGCGCTTGCGTTTTTCATCATTTTTTATCCTGCAATTTCAATTTTGAAACGTAAAAGTGTGAATATTCAATTTGAAATTAAATTAAAACTGCATTAAAAAGGAGAAAGAAGCGAACGCACGGCTATGGTCACCTAAAGATACGAGACGTTGGAAACGATAAATTCGCTTGATTAGGATACGTCGTCTCGAGCGACGCCAGCTGCGTAAGCTGCAAGTCGTGCAAATGGCTCTATATGGATAATATAAAGTGATGGCCTACTTGGCAATAACGATCGCTCCTGCGTCGGAGTGTCAGAGAACACGAGAATTTGCTACTGTGGCAAATTAGCATGAGTATATGTTGCGATTGCATGAAACAATATACGCAAAGCACTTGGTTTATCCTTGTCGAGGAAACAATTCGCAAATAATTATGTACAATGGATGAGATGATTTATGACTGAGCGACCGAGCGTTGTTTCAATCGTGATATGGAGATGAGAAATTTTAGGTATAAAAAAACGTTTGCTTTACACAAGTAAAAATATATTTGTAACTTTTTTATAAACATTACTTGTACAACAACTCGTACAAACAAAATTGTATTATATACAAGTGTCTAGAAGTTTTAGAAAAATGATAACATTCGTTTTACGATTTAAGCTCCTCTTCCGGTACTGATGGATAATAAGTCTTCCTAAACTTGTTCCTACTTCTATGGTGCTCTCTTAGGCACCTAGGAATATACTCAAGAGCATGGTCATCCAATCTGCGCTTGTAGACGTTTATTCCGAATTCCCATGGCTCTCGTTTTTTGTCCATCGGTCTTGTTTTGAATTTTCTCATATAAATTTCTTGCCAATGATAAATTTCTGGCATTGGTCTGAAATTTTTTTTTTATTTAGGCATTTGTGTAAATTTTAAGCTTAATATAAAATAAATTATAAGTTAATAATAAATAAATTGTAGTATATTATAAAAATTATGTACCTATGCCTAGGACGTTTTGATTGTAAATGCTTATATTTACTCTCAAGCCATTCTCTTCTTTCATCATGTTCAATGTTAGCAACAACTTGTTCACCTTTTAAGTATGGCTTCATATTAATACCTTCCCTAACTTCTGGAACATTTGCATAAAATTTAATCAAATGCTTCAGAACATCCTCATTTAATCCTTTAACCTGACCATTTTCAATAGTTTCAAATAATTTTATAGGTTCTGTGATCCAACACACGTTTGCTTTTCTATTTTCATTGATAGCATCAATGTGCATGGCAGTAGTATTAAGTTGATATACAGAAAAATTCCACCACTGACCATCAGTAAGGATCATCTGATTCACTAAAGGATAAGTGGGATCTTGGAAAGTTGAAAAGCCTGAAACAAAAAACGAGTTGGTATTATTTTAAATTACATTTTAAGCTACAGTTATTAAAAAAAAATTAATTAAAAAAATACGTTTCAAACCTTGGTAGCAAGCTTGTGTGTATAGCCAACTAAAAGAACCCAAAATAGCTTGCGATTTAATGGCGTCTTTATTATCATGGAAGTGCTTTGGTCTTGTTGCTAGATGAGCTGTACTGTTATATGACAAACAACCAAATTCATTGCTATCACCAGGCCAAAATCCAGGTATAACAGTTGCAGTCTGCAAATTTTTGAAATAACCAACTTTTCTAGGATCAAGAGGTTCAACTGGAATATGGGTTTTGAATTCTTCAGATTGTTCTAAACTTATAATTTCTTTCAATGGATTTTTATGCCTAAGATGCAAGAGTGGAGAGCCTGTATATTGCATAGGTACATTGAACGGCTCATCTTTAATTGATTCTAATAAAGGATTTTTTTCTCTAGCCTTGACAACATTCAAAGGTACCTCAAAACCTCCAAAAAACCAAAAGGCTTCAATCCTTGGTTCAATATCTACTTGAGCTTCCAACAAATGATTATATTTTAGACTCAAATTGTTTACCAATATTCTATTAACTTGCTCGCTGATACACTTGGCTCTCAAATTTTCCATAAACAATTTATCTTCTAGTTCTTCTTTAGTCAACTGATAATCCCAACTAAAAAAGTATTAATGAAATAAGTATAAGTACAAAGCCGTAACGTACTCAAAGTTTTTATACTCACTTTCTGCCAGTATATTCCAAAGCAACTGCATCCTCAACCTGTGATTTTATTAGCTGAACTGAGGTATCTAATTCCTCCGGAGAAAGCAGTGAATCATAACAAGCCGGTAAACCAGGCTCTGGCATCATATGAGTAGTCGTTATATACTGTATGTGAGGCTGGGGATCGTACGGCAGTACACCCTCATTATACTGGTTTGATTTGTATCCGTAATACCTGGGCATGTTGAGCTCAAAAATTTTCTCTTCTACAGTGCCAAGCTTTTGCACCTTTCTGTACCATACCTCACGTTGACGTCGACGTCTGGCAGGAAGCGAGAGATCGAGTATCGGTGGCAAAACGATTGGGCCCTTGTTCTTCAAGTACTCCGGTAGTGCAAACTTACCCTCGCCGTTGATATGTGTCGGCTCAATCGGTGGCTCGGGCTCGCGGTTCTTGAACGGACGAAGCGGCCACTCGGTACCAGTGTGATTATTCCGGTGGGCTAGCCGCGTCAGCGGTAGCCTTACTCGCTGCCAATGCATCGCTGCTCGATTAATGCCAATACCTTAGTGCAGCGAAATCAACATTTCCGAAAAAAGACGTCGCCGATCCGACTGTTTTGAAACCGAGAAACTCACGCGACTCGCTCAAAATTCGAGGTTAGGTCGACAAGACGCCCGAGCTTCTTGCCCCCTCTGTCGTCTGCTGTTTACATACACACAACACACTGTAAAAAGGACAAGAATGAAGATCTTTAAATAATGCAAAAAAGGCAAGAAATTGTGTAAATATCGAGGTACTTTCGTCTGTGCTTAGGTATTTTTGTTTTAAGCTAATATCTGAAATTTTATCATATGACAGTAAATATTAACGATGTTTGGTAATGATTCTGCGGCTGTTTCACTGTCCGACCGATGAAATAGTCATTTTCAACGGTGTTTTTTATCTTTACTGCTGTAAACAAAATTATTGTTTATTTTAAAATCATCTGAATTTATCAGAACAATAAATATATAATCATACAAACATCATAAAATTTTTATTTATTTATATAAAAATTGTTGAATTGTTGTTGAACGACGGAAGTGTAAGTCTACGGCGCGCGTAAAATACGCGTCAGATACTCGCTCGTCATTTTCTGCGACATCCGCGTCACATATCGACGACACACAAGATTCTGGAATGGCGGCTGGCGGCTAACATAGTGCTCGCAACAGGACTTGCTGCTGCTCCGCTTCGTGGCAGGTATCACCCGTGGCCTTTTTGCTTATCGTCGAAGCGTTGCGGGATCCGAGGGCAATCGATACTGCCGCAAAATGGTAACTCTCAATAATTTTTCTTCCTTTTCTTTTACCAAACTCGATCGTTGCACCTCGTCTCACATCTGTTTTTCCTCGCAGATGCAATTTATGCTGCTGTTCAGCCGTCAAGGCAAGTTGCGTCTGCAGAAGTGGTACGTCGCACATCCGGACAAGCTGAAAAAGAAAATAACGCGCGAGCTCATCACGACGATTCTTGCCAGAAAGCCAAAGATGTCCAGCTTCCTTGAATGGAAGGATGTCAAGGTTGTATACAAAAGGTACGGAAAGATGGCTTGTTTGTGTGTGTAATTTCAAAAGTGTCTCCTTTTTTTTGTTCACTTGACTAATGTTGTATTTTCAGGTATGCAAGTTTGTACTTTTGTTGCGCAATTGAACAGAATGACAATGAACTCCTGACACTTGAGATCATTCATCGATACGTCGAGCTATTGGACAAGTATTTTGGCAGTGTAAGTTGACATAAGAAATAAACTTATAGATTTTTCATTTCTGTGATTATTTAATATATTTGTTTGTTTCCCAGGTGTGCGAGTTGGATATTATCTTCAACTTTGAAAAGGCTTATTTTATACTGGATGAATTGCTTGTTGGAGGTGAGATTCAAGAGACCAGCAAAAAGAATGTTCTCAAAGCTATTGCAGCACAGGATCTTTTGCAGGAGGTTAGTCACGGGGACGTTCCCATTGAGTTGTAATCTGTCTTATTGATTGTTGTTTACATGTTTATTCCTTCCTTAGAGATTTGGATCATTGTGGTTTCATTTTTAGTTAAAATGAAATCCAGGGTGAATCATTGTTTTTCATTACTAACTGCAACTAATGAAGTTAGCTTTATTTATTCAAGTTGAGATTCAATTTTGAGAAATATTTTAATATTTTCACTTATTTAATATACTTTATAACTTTTTGAAGAATTTTTTTTTTTAACAATTTAATGAAGTTTAAGAATGTAAATCAAATCTTTAAACCAGGTGATTCACCTTGAATATTTATTTGTTGGAAACAACAAGAATGCAATATTTGATAGTAGTACAAACAGTTGATCTCTAAATTTTGCTAAAAAGTATATTTAAAGTGCTAGAGCCTTATCCTGCGCCAATAATCAAAGTATAAATGTGCCAAAGTGATCCAGTCTTCAATGCTACCTTAATAATCTGTGTTTGTCTGACATCTAACATCAAGACGCTGCGTGCAGTATGCATAATTTGCAATTATATAAAGTTGCATGGCGAGCACTATCTCGCATAACTGGATAGTACAACTCAAACTGTGTCAGTCATAAAAAAATTAATATAAGTTATTTTTCTCTGTGTGAGCGTGTTTGTGTGTTATTATCTGTTGGCACAGCATGCAAAACGTACAAAATTACAAATATTAATATAACAATGACATAATATATATAATAGCACAAAATAAAATAATATAATCCAGATTAGTTTAAACAGTATATAAACTGCTGATGCATAGAGTAAATGTCCAGTAATTTTAAGTATTTAAATGCACAAAAACAAGGGTAGCATATTATTTTACCTAACGTAAAAAAGTGATAATGATATTATAAAATGTAAAAGGATAAGTCTTGCCTTAAGAATGCCTAGTAGGACATTTGCTTTATGAAAATGAATATACACTATTAATATATATTTACTTGATATTAAATAACTTAACAAATTCTATAATATAATATATAACAGAATAGTTCAAGTAAAAATAAAAAAATAAAAGTGCGTCAGCCACGTACGTATGCTTAACTACGAGTACATTGTTATCGGTGCCTGATAAAGCTGTGTTGCATACCGATTAGCTAAAAAGTAACGTAAAACCAAACCGAACAAACTGGAACTCGCTGTATTTGAATGTTTCGAAGGCCCAGCATAACTAACCAAGTCGGTACGCAGCACAACTAGCCGAGCTTTTAAGCATAAAGCAAGCTCAAACTGCGTGACTCCTTTGTTTAACATAATCTTTGGAACATTTATATTTGTTAGTCAAGCCGACGCTTTTTTTTTTCGTCTGCGTAAATGTAGACAAATCTTTGTACCTTGTACATTTCTATTACTTTAAGCAGCATTTCCAGTAAGGGCAGCTACTTTAACGCACACATTACGCGTCTACGCATATATATACTCGAGATATTGAGACTTCGTTACTCGTTGAGACTATACCTCTCGCATCCTTTTAGTGCGCTATTTTTTTTTTTTTTTTTGCTTTACACAGAACAAACATTTACTTTTAACACTACTATTCGTATTTCGATTATTTTTCTTTTCGTTTTTACGTAAAATTTATTAACACGTTTAAAGAGTGAAGATCGAACGAATAATAAAAATTTGTAACAGCTAGTTGCAAAAGTCAAATTTGATAATTCATCGGCATGCCTGTTCTCTATTTATTTCGAATCCAGTATTTTATGAACCCAGTAGATAAATTATTTATTCTAGTCCCAATTGTGTACTTTACTCATCTTCTTTTGTTGTGCCATTTCATGGCGCAACGCAGACGTTTTCGTTGACATTACTTTAAAAATAATAATAAAAAAAAAGGATAGAAACAAAAAAAGAAGGTCTTGCCTTGTATTGTAGATATTTTGATTATGTCAGTCGTGGAAGTGCTGCTAATCTGTTAAATTATGTAAATGTAATGTTCTTTGAATTTTTTTTTTCGAAAAACTCAAATAAACTGCCGTTTTTGCAAACTTTATCAGAGCTTTGAAATTCATATTTTTTTACTTCTATTGCTGTATGTATGAAAAATCCTGCTTGGTAGATTTTGCGCGTATAAAAGTGATGCACTGTGTTACGTATATTTGCCTTCATTCGGTGTGCATCGAATTCTTTTTATCTCTAATCCTAACTTAATTTGCCCAATATCCTTATAACATAAGTAAAAAAAAATTGAATAGATGTCACTTGAGTGAGATGTATTTAATTAAAATTAATTCTTTATTTCCATTCGTTGCAAACGAACTTTGTTACATTTCACTTGAGTCTATTGTAAAGAATCTGTTCAATTTTAAATATTTTCCAAGTATTATATCTATATAAAAATCTAGCGAGTATTTGCATATCCGGATATGTGTGATGCAAATAAAATCGACTTGAAAATTCGCGATAAATTTTCCAACTAGTTGTTCAAGCCCGTAAACCAATCTATAACTTTTATTGCTTTCATTCTGGCCAATTAATTTTCTTTGAAAAGTCATAAAATCGTTCAGCCGTGTAAACGCTAAAATTTCAATGTCCAATTCGCTCTCGCGGCACAGTTATTTCCGTATCCGCATAAGCAAATGCATAAGCTCGAAAAAAAAAAGAAATCCATATGAACCCCAAAAAATAAAAACGAAAAAAAAACCCATTGATCGGTCGATGATAAAGAAGGAGTATGTTTATTTCTGTGGAAAAGGACGAAGCCGTCGAAGGTGCGCTCCGAGAGATAGGGCTTTTATAGACGAGACGCGCGCTTTGCGTCTGTGTGTCTGTGAAAAGTAAACCGAGGTACCAAGTCGAAAGGATGGATTTCTACGCCAGCCGCCAAGGGCAGATGTACACAGCTGTGGTTTCGTCATCCTCGTCGTCTGCGCGTTTACATCTGCTCCCCAACCCCTTCCTTTCTTGTTCGTTCAGGAATTGTGTACTTTATATATACATAGATATATATAGACATATACATATACTCACTAACATTTTATTGATATTGATGCATTGATGATAATCAACTTCCGTGGTGGAACAACGAAACTAGACATGTTCAATGCTTGCGTGAGATTATTAATTAATAACCTGGAAGGAGTTGCACGAGGATTGTACGTTTATTGTTCGTCGCTATTATTATTACTACTATTACTATTATTATTATTATTATTATTATTCTTAAATTTTTAAGTATATTGTTGAAAGTGCATTTTGCTTTTCGTAGATGAAAGGTCATTATCTACCTAGTTTTTGTTTGTTTTGTTATTATAGAGTTAATATATGCGTAAAATGTGAATTAAATGTTTACAAAATTGGCAACCTCTAAATTGTTGTTAGCTAATACAATTAGTCAGGTTTGAACAACAATATTGCATTACAAATTTGAATTTTTGTTGAAGCTAGACTTATTAATTTACTGATCGAAACAAAATTATAATTTTTTGTGAATTATTGTTCAATTCGCTTTTATACATTCCATTGTATATTTAATTACTAGTAAGGAATATTTATATAGAAATATTTTACATTGAAATTCACAAGATTGTATAAGAATTTCCAGTTCAATCTTATGTAACAAGATTCATGTTTGCAATGTACACTCATTGATATAAATGTACTTGCATTATTTTTACACACAAGGCCATCGCAGCATAAATTTATCCTGCAAGCGTGCAAAAGAATTTATATACAGTTTTAAATTTGCCATGAGATAATTAACGTCGTAATAATTTACAACGAGTGCCAATAAAATATTTTTTAATTAACACAATTCTTCGACATCTCGAAACGTTAAAGTGCCATGAAGAAGAAATTTTCATAAGACTGAATTATTTCCGTGTACCTTTTATTATTTTGAGTACACAAAACATAAACTTTTATGCGGTCGTAAAAAAATGAAATGAGTAAATTTAAAAGAAATGTAAAAAAAGAATATAACTTACTAGCACGGCATTACGTTTATGTTGAACCAACTGATTAAACAAAGCACACACTTGCCGTCTCTCTTTGTTAATGTACTCAAAATTTAATTCAGACGAGCATTTATGAAATGAAAATTAATAAACAATCTATTGAAATCTTGTACAATCTGTAGAACGTTTGAATAAACAATTCACGTTTAGACATGAATCGCGCAATCCGATCCTTCCAGAAAATGAAGATATAATTTTTTATAAATCCATCAATATAATTACTTTAAATAAAACGGCATTTCTTCGCTCCAGGTGTTAACGCTACTTTTATATGTGAAATTAAATATATATATATATATACACATATACACACTTGACATCGTTTTTTATCGAGAGACTGGACGATCTCAATACCGTAGACATGCCATATTTTTGTATAAACATTTGTCGATAAATATGCTGACTTATACTTTGTAATAAGAAAATTTAAAAAAAAACAGAAGAAAAAAGAAGAAAACTAATAAGAAAATGAGTAATAACAAACAAAGCAAGCGAATAAAAATAGAAGCATCTAAGTAATATATTTTGTTAACATAGTAATATATCTAAATGAATATTAACTTCAGTCAAGACTTAGTCAATAAGGTTGCATTCTACTTAATAGTACGCTTAAATACACAGCAATACGTTGAACCTGTAATAGCAATTAATGTAATGTATCGAGGCGAACCAGCTTCCACTAAAGTTTCGTACTTAGCCGTACACACCCACACACACACATGTTGTAGTATCGAGCACGCATTGTCATTGAAAACTAAAACTGAAGAAAACTAAAAAAAAACAACCACTTGCTTATTTAGAAAATTTATGTCAATTCTCTATGTGAATGCATTCTCGAATACACGCTCTTTTTAATTAATAAACAATAAAGCAATTCTTTAATACAAAAAAAAACTAATGTGATCGTTTAATCCTCTTGTCTTCATTTTTTCACTTTCTTATAACTATGAAACCAACGATATTTCCTCTACTATTATGTGTGTCTAATCAATATTTTTACGTAGATTAAGAAATTTACTAAACTTTTCTTTGTTTTAAAAATATTTATTTTTTTAACAAAGAAATTGATATTGTGAAGTTATTAAATGTTTTAAATACCTGTTAGATTGGTGGTTTCCCGAAGATATAGTTTGGAAATGAAAACAAATAAAAAACAAAAATGTTGATCCCCAGTTATATTTTATGAAAACCAATTACTAACAATTTTACCGTAGAATGAAAAATAAATGAATTTGTTTTACCTCTTCTAATAAATTTCTGTGTGCAAAAGCGTGTGCTTGTGCGCGGTTGTGTATGCGTGTGTATGAGTTTTAACAAAAAAAAATACAGTACAAAGGCCTTTGTGTCATATGAAAAGGGTTCAGTTCATCATTTGAAGCTGCATCGAGAAGACTAATAAGCTTTGTCCGAAAAAGAACGTAGGTACACGTTTGTTATACTACATTGAATAATAGCCGGATTTTATCTCAAGCTGTACAGTGTACACAACGAGTGTCTCTCTCTTGTCATTAACGCGTAAGTGCAGCATCATAGTAATTGATCCCTATTCATATTTATATTATAAATAAAATATAGCGAGGCTTAAAAAATGTTCTTTGTCTGATATCTTTAAAAAAAAAAAGGAAATAAATCAATGATTTTTAGCGAGAACTTGAATTACAAGAACATTTTTTTCCTGGCAATGAGATATTATAATGAAAATCAGCACACACGCGCTCGCGCAATCCTACAGTGTTGAACTAACGATTGGCAACTTTTGCTTGACTGTTTTAGGAGGAAACACCGCAGGGTTTCTTCGAGGACCACGGACTCGGATAAGTGTCAAAATGTATTTTCAATCGCCCTGCTCTCCTCGTCCTATAGTTTTTCTTCAACGAACTGTCAACGCACAAGTGGATATACGTTATACCAAGGCGAAAAGCTGAGCTTTGGAAAAACATAGGAGGAAGAGAGATAGTTGCTTTGCGGATGCGCTCTTGCTAGACTAGACGAAGAGAGCAGCGGTAAACGTACTTCGACGCCTTTGCAGTATGGAGGATGTGCGATGTTACAGATGCTCCACTTAAACTTGCTGATACACGTGTGATAAAATTGTGCACTGATGATTAATCGAAACGGCTCTTTTTTTTCTTCTTCAATATTTGCTTTTTAACGGTTAACGCGATTAAGAGATGTGGGTTAGGCGTGTGAATGTTGGCTAACGAGCGAGAAACGTAAGAGGTGACTTAATAAAAAGTGTACTTAATTACGTGTACGATATTTGTTATCAATTGCGATAAAAAATGTTTTATTTTTTCTCTTTAAATTCTGATAATTTATTTATCGTTACAGCAACAATCAACAGATTAATTTTAAACGTACTAACATTCGTAAAACGTAAGTTTAATAATACACAAGTATTTCGAATCGACTGAGTAAGACAAAAGACTTAGAAACAGCATAAGTGGAGTATCAGGAACATCATCTTTTATCATTTAAGAATTTCGTTACATTGATGAACGCCTAAGATTAACGTTTAAGCGTACGCATAAACAAAAAAACTCTACTTGAAATCTCGCCGATTTTAAAGCGATAAGCTGTCGTTTTAAACAAAACAATAAGTATATAAACTAAAAAAAAAACATAGCCTCTATTTGCTTGCATTCTAAAATTACCCACCGCGAAAAAAGAAGCTTTGCGTTTGTGTGCGCGCGCGCACTCGTGGTATACTTGAGACAATACAAACTACCAAATCAAATACTAATTCCGTCGAGGCTCAAATATGAATTTCGCGGTAGTTTGAGGTGAAAGCGTGGATTTTTAGCTTGTTAAGATTCTGTATTACCGATTGCACAATATTCGAGATATTTTATATGTATACTTATAAAATGAAGCGAATCATGTGCAAGTTAAATTTGTTATTATAAGCATGGTGCGGATACGTTGTGTTTGGCCTTCGTGCAATTTTTATCTGAACGCGCACAATAACATGTTACGCTCGAGAGAAAAATTTATCTTCATTTTCGACATTTTACAATCTTCAACTGTATTGCCTAGTGCTACACATTTTAATAGTTGCAGATGCATTCGTAAGTTGTCTCATCTACACTGCAATAGATCTACGGCAAGTTTTATTTGTTCAATTTTAATTGTAGAATTTTTATTGTATCATACAACGTTCAAAGCTACCAACGTACATTTTTTTATTACTTATTATCTGTTGCTATTACAATTATTAATAGCTTGTTCAAAATTTTATCAGAGTTTCTGCATCAAAAAGGTATAAGACTCGAAATAAAAATGAAAAAAAAGTTGCTAACGTCATAGTTATTACCGTTATTGGTATAAAGATTATATTCTATAAAAAATTGACTATCCTGTTATTGCACGATAGACTATGCTTTCAGCTCCGTCCACATATAAATATATGCCAATGAATAAATATGCATACTTTATTATCAATGAATATATATCATTTTTAATGTTTACAAATTGATGTATTACGTTAATTATATTAGTATAAATCTGACTTGTATTACGTATTTTAATCTTGTTTTATTAAATTTAGAAATAGTTGACCTTTGTAGTTTTAATGTATTGTTCTTTAAGACCTGTTCTATACAATTTATTGAAATTATCACGAGAATTTGAACAGCCGATCAAACCTTTATCTGCGTTTAGGTTGGCGACGTTTGCACAAATTTTTATGACTTTCTTCAAGTTTAAGATAATCGGAACAATGGAATTGATTGAAATTGATAAATTTAAAATAAACAAACATCTTATTTGTCTTTTGGAAGATAATGAATAATAACGTGCCATTGCTTTGGTAAAACTTTTTAAAGTGGCATATATAAAATCTATAGCATTCGCTTTACGGTAGACTGGGATTACGCTAAATGCTTAGAATTATTGTGGAGTTTAAAATCTCGAGAGAGAACCAAGCTGAGTAGGATATCAAGTTTTGCAACAAGCAAGATTTTTAAACTTTACTGGAAATAACATCTGGAACCTGCTGAACCCTACACAATATCTAATTAGAGTTTAACAACTTTTGTAAGAAAACAACTAATGTATAATAAAAGTTTTTTTTAAAAAAAACCTTGTCGTCTTTTTAATGACTGCTTTCGCTTAAAAACCGATAAAATTAAATAATTAAAAGTTATTTTATGTTAACAAGCAGTCACGAGATCGATATGCTTGCTAATATTATTTACCTCCCGTGCACTTTATAACAAAGTAACGATAAAAGAAAAAAAAAGAAACTCGAATTATCAGGTAAGTGAAATTTAATAGAAAAAAGGAACATTTTCCTTTTATCCAGCCCAGTCAAATTAATTAAAACTTTGCTATTAAACCTGCTTGTACATTTATAAGCTATCCATTACCAAGAAAAGAAAAAAAAAAAAGAAGAAAAAAGCATCGTTTGAGCTGAGTGAAAAATCTCGGCAGAGATTATTACTGCTCGGCGTGTGTGTACGTATATAAGTGTCCAGTCGGTCGTGAGAGGAGTCTCGCGGGCGTCCGAGAGAAAGCGGATTTTTCTACTTTGTCCGGCCGATTGCACATGTACTACTTGCGACCGAGAGAGCAGCGCTTGCGGCCGTGCGTTACACTCACTGCACTAAGCGATCTCCTATATCCACAAGAGCGATGCGCCTCTTTGCTCTTCGCAAGCCCAAGAGCTATGAAAACTCTCTTTTCCCTCTTTTCTCTCTACCGAGCTCAGCGAGAAACGGATTGGAAAAAGAAAGCGATAAGACTGGATTAAGAACGTTTTGTGAGACAGTTTACCGAGCTTTATGCTGTTCTATCATTTCTATCTGATATTCGAACGAGAGCAGGGACTTTTTGTTGTTTAGAAAATACTATGTAATATTCCTTTCTCAATGACTAAGCATTTATTTTATTCAAATCCAAGTAGAAAAAGTCGAGCACGGCAAGACAAAACCCTCGGCCAATTGTTAAATGGCCAACAAGCCTTTAAATCCCGCTTTCACCAAGCTCCCATCGTAAGAAGCAAAGCCGAGGATATGCCGAGGCAGCTCGAAGTTGTCCCCTATCGATTAAGCGCCGGCCAAATCTTTGGCTCGGCCCCGTAGTCGCGCGCGCACAGTCTCTCGATTTTCGGCCCGGCGATTCTAATCTTGCGATATACAATCAAGCCCCACAGCTGTTATTCCACGAAGTCGCCTTCGCCGTCTCGAATCGATACGTCAACGTACCGCTTTTCGATTATTATCATCATCTTCGTTTCGGTGAGGGGGGGGGGCAGAGCCAAAAGGAAGAGAGAGCCCGCGTCTCGAGCAACGCGCGCCTATATAGGTATATATTATATCGGAAGGATTCACAGGTGCGCTGTTGCGTTATAACTCAGGCTTTATCGTCCACAGCTGACACTGCGCGCGCGCGCGCGCGCGTACCTCTGCGTGTATGTATGGGACGAGGGAGAGGGTGGGCTGCGAGCGAGTGTAGCGCAAAGCTAGTTTGACCTACATTCTCCGTTTCTTGATCTGCTGACAACCTGTTTTGGAAAAACAAGCTTATCGTACGGCAGGTCTCGAGCATTTTAGATGCGGCGATTAAATCGTTATATGCAACGTATTAGCAGGAAGTGTAGACGGGATAGAGGTTGACGAAGAAAAGGAGCCGCTCGGTTTGTCTGTATATAACTTACTGCGCGTGAAAGCGAGAGGGAGATTGAGCGAGTCTGTCCTCGTAAGGGAGAGAGAGTATACCGAGGTCGGAAGCGTATATCGCCGCCCCGCCGGATCGACAAGGGTGAAAAGGAGCTCACGCAGAAGAGAGCGACCTAGAGAGAGAGAGAGAGAGAGAGAGAGAGAGAGAGAGAGAGAGAGAGAGCAAGAAAGAGAAGGAGATGGCTTGGGTAAAGCTCGCGCAAGCCAGAGAAAATGCGCGTGTCCGCGGGCTTGACCGAAGCCGTCCGAGGCTGGCCGAAAATCTCTTCCGTGACGTCAGTGGATATATTCCGCGTCGGCGCACTAACTCTCCTCCATCCTCCTCCACTCCCATACAATCATCTGAAGACACACGGAGCCTTTTCTCTCTCTGTTTACACTTGCACACCTACGGCACGCACGTACAAGAGAGCCAAGAGGCAACGTAGCCCGTTACAGCAGCCACTCGCCTTCTCTTTACATCTCTCTCTCTCTCTCTCTCTCTCTCTCTCTCTCTCTCTCTTATTATTCTCCGGGCCCGTTCCTATTTACCTACATAACCTATTCCCTTGTTTTTGAACCTTTGTTGCATTCATCTCCTTCCCGTCGTAACCCCGCTCTATACCGCCTGCTTCTCTTCCCCGTCCATACAGCGAGCTTCATCTTCACTGGAAGCTCTCTCGGTCGCACATGACAACGAAGAGAGGAAAAGAGAGAGGAGGGGGGGACGGAAGAGGGAGCGGGGTATATACTCGGGCACGCGCTGGCTATTCTACTCCAGCGCTTCTCTCTTCTCTTCTTCCGCTTGCCACTACGCTCTGCCGCCCTGCTATTTTTATCTCCCTTCCTCGTGCGGCTCTCTCTCTCTCTCTCTCTCTCTCTCTCTCTCTCTCTCTCTTGCTCTGCCTCGCCGGCGTAAGCTCTCCTCAACTTGCGTATGTACGCCTGCAGCGGTAGCAGCAGGACGCTCTTCCGACTTTTAACTAGCATGAGTTGGAAAAGACGAGAAAGAGAGAAGAAGAATTACGAGCTTTGAGCGAGCCGGCGCCAGCGTTGGTGGGCTCTGCCTAAGGCCGCGGGCATCCCTCCGTTTTCTCTCGCAGGCTAAATATAAACGCGTCGCAGTTATACACATCGCCCCGTCTGCCTCGCTCCACCCCCGTTCTCTATGCAGCGCGCTTTTTCTCTCTCTCTCGCTTTTGGATTCTCGAGAGAGAGAGAGAGAGAGAGAGAGAGAGAGAGAGAGAGAGAGAGAGAGAGAGAGAGAGAGAGAGAGAGAGAGCGAAGCAGTAGGCGCGCGCGGAAAGTGCCTCGGTCTACTTGTTCTCTCTCTCTCTCTCTTTACTCCTACACGTCTACTTAGCCGTGCGCGCTGCTAACCCGTAACCGCGAGCTGACCTTACAAGCTCCCTTACGGTCCTGTAGACAGGGGAGCCGGTTGTGTTTATCCGTCTGCAGCTTTGCTCGGAGTGTCATCCGCAAGCTGCAGCAAGCAAGAGCTCTCATAAGGCCGATAGCTCGTTCGACGACGGACAATCGCGACGTTTGGATACAGAAAGGTGAGCCTGCTGCTGCTGCTGCTGCCCGCAACTATGACTCTGGAGCTTGCGCGACAAGTGTGTAAGTGCGTGCGTGTACTCCGTGAACTCTGACGTTTCTCGTGGATAGGCTCTGGCGACGGTATACAACGTTGGCACGGCTAAGGGGCCAGAGAGAGACGAGGGGAGCCGGGGGCGTGCGCGCGCAGGCTCGCCTGTGCCAGTGGCTCGCGGGCAACGTGCTAAAGCGCGGCATCACAGCTGATATGTAAAAATACCGGGCGCGCTTTTCACGGGCGAACCGAGTTGTAGAGAGCGGCCGAGCAACTACATACTGTCCCGCGCTTAGCCGTCGAGGCTCTCTCGGATTTGCGTGCACGTACCAAGTCTGCCAACGCCTTCCACGATATACGTCGCTTCTCCGACTGATTGGGATCAAAATTGTGTCGAACGACTAGAGAACGTTTTTGGTTGGAGATTTGAATAATACGATTACGTTTCGGGAGTATTTTGAGTCAGCTGATACGTCCCGGCTGTGTAGCTGCTCTGTTCGTTATTTTTTTCTTACTTCTAAGCGCGTACCCAGCGCCGCGAGCTGGCGAACGAGAGTCGGATGTAAGCTCGTGAAGCGCCACGCGCTCGGTAGACCCTCGAGAACGTTGGTCGCTTTACTAGGAGCGTGTATACACGAGCGAGAAAAAGAGAGAAAGTAATAAGTGGAGATTTAGCTTCTAATTTTGTCATGAGAGCATTATTGATTCGTCTTATATTTGTGCTCTTTCCGGCTTTACGGTTTTATCGGTATGCTCTTTTTTTTTCTTCGATTTAACTAATTTTAAATTTTCTTTTAATCGTTGTTTCCACGGATCAACTTTGATTTGTTTGACGCGTCAATAATAGAACAGTAAGGGTAATTAGTAAATGCAATAATTATTGTTACAAAATGTTAGTCAATGTGTTTGCAAGTCAGTAAAGAAATCAATTATCGTTCGCTAATACTCGAGGCATTTTTTTCAGTAGTACGTCCGGTCTGACTTTCAAGTAGTAACAACCGTGCCGTTATCTGTTACTACTTAAAACAGTCATAGTCAGACAAACAAAAGAAAAACAAAATAAAGTAGCCAAGGTCGGCTAAAGATTTTTCTAAGAGAACCGTGAACATACATTAAAAACCATAAAAAAAAATTAACGATACAGCACACATGGGAGAGTATAGCAACTCAAGGGAAGCGACGCGGTGAGGTGGGGGGGGGGGGAGAGTTAATCCCTGGATATACGTGCCCCTTCCGTTCGACGCGCGCACACGTCGCGGAAGCGAGATACAGCTTGAGAAGGAGAGAGTATACGAGAATCGCCGCGCGCACTCTCCCACATCTGTTTTCTCGTCGGCGTATATACACAGAGAGCAAGTGAGATCGAACAAGCGAGAGAGAGAGAGAGAGAGAGAGAGAGAGAGAGAGAGAGAGAGAGAGAGAGTGGGAAGAGGCGAAAAGTCGAGAGAGCGCAGGCGCGGCTTTGGAAAAACGGACGAGTTTTCACTCCATCTCTCTGCCAGCGGGATTTCGTCTGCTCCGCGTAGTACTTCGAACGCGTGTCGTCGTTATGTGCTTTGCCTGCATAATTTTCACAGGCAAAATTATGAGACCCTCTATTTCATTCGCAGATCAGAACACAACGACGGGCCCACGGCCGAAGCACAGAGCTCCGTAGTCCTTGCCTTAACACGTGACAAGCGGACAGGACTGAAAGAAGCTCGAGGGATACAGCCGGAGAGTTTGGTCAGCCCGAGTCGGAGGCGTCGCAGGCCAGAGCCAGGCTAGCTTTGAGCCATCGAGCGCTCCCCTCCTCCCCGCCCTCTGCCCCTGAGAGAGAGAGAAAGAGGGAGCGGGCTTGTCCACGCAAGCTCGCACATCTGACGTCCTCGAGTCTCCGCCCTCCCCTGCTCTACTAACTAAACTCTCCCCTCACCCACCCCCCGGCTTGTAACTTTGTCTGGCTTGCACACGGGGCGCGCGCTCGCCTCTCCCCCCGTTACTCGGCAAGTGGGAGAGAGAGAGAGAGAGAGAGAGAGAGAGAGAGAGAGAAGCGTCAGGCAGCTGCGCGCGCTTCTCCGTTCTCTTTCCTTCCTGTGTCTCGCTCTTCTCCAGCCGAGGACTTCGAGCGAGCGGCGGCAGCACGCTGGACACAGTCTCCGCGTAACGGAGAGAAACGGAGAGCGTGAGAGCGCAGCTATATACGAGCTAGCAGAGGAGGGTGAAAAGGGCGGGCGCGCGCGCAGCTCGGCGGATAGCCCGCCTGTATCTGTCTGCGTGTGCGCTATGCCCGTCCGCGACGTGTGTACGTCGTTATAAACTGGCTGCGCCCGTGTGCGCGCGTGTAGAAAGCTCGCGCCGAGGGGAGGGGGAGGCTGGTGCTGGTGGTGATAGTGTGCTCGTGCGGTGATAGTGGTGGTGGTGGTGCGGTCGGTCGGAGCAGGAGAGCCATTGGGGGCCGACAGTCGAGCACCGCCGAGCGCCAGGGGTAGCCATGCCAGCGCTGCTGGCCGCTGGCCGCGGACGACTCGTTCGAGCGCCTGCCCAGCAGCAGCCGCAGCAGCTACGTCCTTGAGGGGGCTCACGCAGTTTGGACAAGTGGCCGGAGCGAAACGAGCGCGCCCGTCCGACTTACGGACTCGATCGAGCAAGCCAAGTGAGTGAGAGTGAGTGTGCCAGTAGTAGCAGCAGCAGCAGCAGCTCCGCCACGGCCAAGCCAAGCAGTAACCATAGGGTCGAGGGAGAGAGGGAGAGCTGCCTCGCGCAGAGCCTGCACAGCCGTGCGGAGCTATGCGCCTGAGGCATGACCGCGACCAGGCTCAGCGTGTCAATGATGACGAGGACGACGAGGACGACAGGGACAACTGTCGCGTCAAACAGGAGCCGCCGCTGCGTACAAGTGCTTCGGGAGGACGACGAGCCAGCAGCAACAGCTGTAGAAGTTGCGCCTGCCCGCTCGTGCAGGCTCAGCCTCTACGCGTACGTGTGCGCCCAGTAATCCGACAGCAGCAGCTGTTCGCACCGGCCAACCTGCGAGAGCCGCAGCGGAGCGACAACTTTAGCAGCAGCATTAGCCCGAGTAGTGGCAGCATCAATCAAAGGAGCCGTAGCTGTAGTGGCAAAGGGACGCGGAGGAGGCGGAGGCGGAGAAAGAGGAGGGGCTGCAGCTCGGGCCCGGAGCGGGAGCGGGTAAGCCGCGAGGACGAGGCCGCGGCGAGGTCGGAGGCAGAGGGCCTGCGGGAGGTGCCGGGCCTCCACGGGCCCGCCGAGCTGGCGCTGGCATGTTGCCGCTCTCGTCTGGCTATTCCGAGATCACGTAGTCAAGTAGCCGGCCAGCGCCTAGTGGCCTGAGTGCCGCCAGCCCGAGGAGGCAGCAGCAGCAGCAGCACCGCGGCATCGGCTACTCTACCAGCAGCAGCAGCACCGGCAGCATCCTCCTCCCTCCACCGAGGCACACGGCCCCCCTAGTCCTCCCTCGGCACTCGCCACCACCCCAGCCACCCTCCATCCTCTCGTGCGAGTGTGCACCCCCTCCCTCCCTCCCTCCGACCCCTCTCGAGCAGCGGCGGCGGCGGCGGCGGCGGGCTAGTTGGCGCTGTCCTTCGGCACGCGCGCGCTGCTCGAGGACGGGGCGGCAGCGGCTGAAGCCGAGGGCGCCAACCGCCGGGGGATAGACGCTGGGACACGTCCGGGCGGCAGGCTAAGGGTCAAAGAGGCCGAGAGGGGGAGGCTGCCTGGCGAATAGAGGACCGGAGCGCGGCGATGAGCGATGAGGACCGCCGCGGAGTGAGCCGGGGCGTCGATCGGCCGGCCGCCAAGGGCCAACAGCCGCGCCTCCGCCGCCGCCTCCTGCTGCTGCAAAGCGCGGCGGCCTCGCGGTGAGGAGGTGACGAGCGCGCCCAACTGCCCCAGCAGCAGCAGCAGCGGCTCTCGAGGCTAGCTGGGCCGAAGGTGCGCCCCGAGGAGGCGGCGAAAGCATGGCGACGTCCAGCTGCGCGGCCGGCTGCACTGCCGCGGCCGCGGGAGGAGCTGCTGGCCCAGGGCCGAACGAGACGCCCGGTGGCCAACCTCCGCCGCCCGGGCACGGGCACGCCTTCGCCAAGAAGACCTTCCACAAGCCGACCTACTGCCATAGCTGCACCGACATGCTCTGGGGTATACTGCAGCAGGGATACATCTGCGAAAGTGAGTTTCCCTTGCTTCTTTCATGCTTTTTTTTTCTATTTGTGCTTATCTTGTTGTTGTCGTTGGGGAAAAATTATAATACATACTTTCAAGCCTAATGGGCTTTGGAGAGTTTCCGGGCAGATAAGCGGTCTTTCTTATTTGTTAAACTTGCGCGTTGTTGAAACTTTCTACCTGAATTTGGCGCTTTTTAATTGGTTTTGAATTGGGTTTAATACAATAGTAACTATAAAGCTGTAATAAGCTTTTGAATTTTTTAAATCAATTATCGAAATGACGAGGCTTTATATCTTTTAGTCGTTTTAAAATTTATGTTAGTTGATTCGTGCACACATTTAATGACTGGCATTATTTAAAACAGGAAAGAATAAGATAAAAAAAAAGTAGGAACAAAAATGATAAATCCGTATTTGAAGTGGTTAAAAGAGTAAACCAAGCGGGATTAATATTTCTATAATTCCCAGTAATAACGCGATAAAAATGATAAACTCGGCCGTTAATTCAATGACACTTGAAATCAATGATATTGTGACATTTCAAGTGTGTAAACAGAGCATGTGAGGCATTCAACAGTATGGGCATAGTCTACCTTTGTTAGAGCAACGATAATTCCGCGAAAGACAAAGGAAAGCTTGCAAGGGTTCTTTCTTTGATCGACTGCTAACACTTGAATAAGATCTTACATTGATTTTAAAATATCCCATTGAAAGGGGCTATAACGTCGAGCGATGCATCGATCGATCGAAAAAAAAAGTTAAATTCATCTTCTTTGTGCCTTTTCAAACGCGTCAAATGCTATTTCAAAGTATTATAACACCGCTCGGTTGGAAATTTTTAGAAAAAATTAATGAACAACTAACAACGTCAGGGTTTTTTTAAATTCGTTACTTCATCTTTTTTTTCAAAAGTTTCCGTCCTATTAGGCATAATAAAATTTTATAATTTTCCGAGCACAAAGGGATACGCGTGAAAAAAAAGAAAAAAAAGTACGAGCCGTGTGTCCATAAAAATTTTCGTACGAACTTCCCGGTGTACAGATTGGTTTATTGGCTAGTACTACATGAAAACTGTCGTTACGCCGGCTTTAGCCGAGCGCTGATATTTATAGACTCTGATGTTTGTTTTTATGTACAATTAGGATAGATGGAAACGGGGTAAGGTGGATCGAGGAGAGGAAGTGGGGACATGAATTCATTTTACGCTTTGACATATTCTTTTTCCCCGTTCGACGGCGAAAAACACGATGCTCGATCGTTATGTACATCCCTCTCTGCACCGCATTCAATTCGGCAGCGGGGGGGGGGGGGAGAGGATAAAAAAGTTTTGCACGATATTCAAATGCGTCAATCAACTTCTTATCAAACTTGCAAACGGGAATCGTAAAATCTCGGAAATACGTCCGCGATGGATAACTGGGTCGAATGCTATGAAAAAAAAAATTTGTTTACAGCGCGTCAATCGCGAGGTATAATAAAAAGGGGGATAAAAAAGAGGGTAATTGGAAAATTAACAAAATTTCCATCGACAAAAAAAAAGAGGAGGAGGGAATAATAATCAATGCAAATTGAAGCTATCGATCTGGCAACTACTTTGATCCCCTCTGAAGCTCCGGGTAATGGGGCCGGAGAAGGAGGGAGCTTGCGATTACCATTTTAACGCTGGTAATTTTTAATGCAATTTGCCCACGCAGTTCGGTGTGGCAACCGAACTGCAGGTGCGGCCCGGTGCTCTCCTTTTTTTTTTCTCTCCTCCTCCTCTTGCCGCGCGTTCAGCCTCCCACCCCGCCTGAGCCGAGATAAAAAAGTCAGCGGACCGTGCACACAAGTGTGCAGCAGCAGTAGCACACTTTCGCCCTTAGCGGCAGGTATGCTTGACGAGCAGCGCGCTCGCTCTTCTAAAAGGAGATTCCTCGCTCGCCTACTCAGGGAAGGCACGTGCATTGATTTTGCTTTTCGAAAGGCCGCTCTCTCTCTCTCTCTCTCTCTCTAGCATTTTGTACTCGTGCCTCTTCTACTGTACGATATAGTTTACTGCTTATATTGCATCTTTTTTTTCGTTTTCCTGAAATTTTCAGTTTCTTTTCTTTTTGACAAAATCCACAAATTATTTGTCGTTTTAATCAATAAGTGAACGAGATCAAAGTAAAAATTGCGTATTTACGAAATCGAATAAATTTCGTCTTTGCTTAATCATCGTTTGATTGGCTTTTTAAATAATAAATCACCCTAAATCATCGTTGCCAAATGCGATGGAGCCATCAAAATCAAAGTCAACGGGCATTGCAGTATTAGAAAAAAAAAGAAAGGATGGGAAGGTAGAAAAAGGGAGAACTGAAAAATCGTAAATGATAAATGCGCTCGGAGCGGGGCGCATCGGTGCAGACACAATAACCCGCAAGCTCGCGCGCGATCCAAAAATAAAAAGCGACAAGCGAGAGCGGCGGCCGCAATGAGCGGAGAAAGAGAGAGAGAGTCTCATCGCTTCATCGACCACAGGGCTGCTACCCCCATCGTCGATCTTTAATAAACCCACCGCACGTACCCCATACTCGGCCAGGCGTAAAAAGACAGACGCGCGCGCGCGGCCTATATATTCCCCGCAAGCCTCATCGCAGGCATCCCCCCATTCCAACGCGTTCGCGTTTAACAATCTGCGAGGATTATTAGCCAATCCAAGCGGCGCAGCTCTGCTCAGCACCTTAATTAAGGGCTTCTGTAGTCTTACATCCTCCTTCTTGCCCCTGAGTCTCGCTTCTTCATCCCTGAGCTACCCTAAAACGCCCGGGGGTCGTGTTAGCTCGCGAGTAGAGCTCGGCTGCGCCACTCGACGGCCCCGAGACTTGCCACCCTCTCTCTCTCTTCTTACTTTTCCGGCTCCTCCTGCTCTCTTGCTCTCGGCCTTCGCTTCTCTCTCTCCCGTGCGCTCCCCCGCTGCGAGGCGTGCGTGAGCGACGGCTTCCTTCGTACGCCCACGAGGCTATACGCTGTATAGCGCGCGCGCCGTACAGTCGGAAATGTTTGCGCCGGGAAAATATGTTTTCCGCTATATCCTTGTACATACGTATTTCATGCGAGACTTCTCGTGCCCGATGTGCTCGCGCGCGCATTGTTGTCGGATTTTATTAGAGAAGTCTCTTGGCGCGACTTGATTTTTAACGGAGCCAGGCGAAAGACGCGAGAGAGAGCGCGCGCCCGATTCCCTCTCGGGGGATGTGAAAACTTTTTGAAAGATTATATCCGTTTTTGCATGTGAATGCGCGGGCCGGCGTTTAATTAAAATTCAATTATTCAGCTGAGAGAAATGACGCGGCCATTGTCGACGCGCGGTTAATCATTATTTAAATGCACCAGTCGGTTTTAGACTGAAAAGAGTCTAATGGATCAGTAGATATAGTCGGATTTAGTCAGACTCGCTCTATACCCCTTACTCCTCGTACCGGGGACATGTATTATGCACGTAATTTTTAAGGAATACAAAAACGTATAGGGGTAGAGGCTCAGCCAAACGAGGTTTGCTCGAAAGAAAAAAATGAAACGAAGGAGAATAATTGTTAATAAAGCCGAAACAACACGTGAGCGTAATGTTAATTATTTTTTCCCCCTGTGTAATATAAAACAAATGAATTAGAACTGGCACGGGGATAAGCAAGAGCTTTGAAAAGCTAATTCGAGTCGGTCTAAAAATACGTAACCGTTATATTATGTATAATCTGTCTCTTCCGCCTAAAGCAAAGCAAAACAACAAAAAAAAGTGCCGAGCCACTTAAGCGAGCGAGAGAGAGAGGCAGGAGGAAAGAAAGAGAAAAGAGAGGCTGGAATGAGTTTGGCAAATAAGAGAGGTCCGGTAGTTATTTACCAAAGCGCTAAAATCGGCGGGCAATCGACGGGAGCACTCGAGTAATCCGCGGAGAGAGGGAGAGGTGGCTCGCCGCTATAAAACTCGGCCAGAGCAGCTTTAACCGGCCTATAAAAAGCGAGTAGCGAGAAAGAGTGAGAAAAAAGGCCTACCAGTGGAAAAGATAGAGAGAGAGAGAGAGAGAGAGAGAGAGAGAGAGAGGGATCCGTCGCGTCTAGTATAGTGGCTGGCACAATGATTCGAGCGCCGGGTTGGAAAGAAGAAGAAGAAAAAAAAAAGCAGCGGCCCAGTAGCGCCAGCCAAGTAATCAGGCCTATATAGGTAGACAGTCGTCGCGAGCCCTCGTGAATTGCAGCCGAGAGCTCGAACGACCGAGTGAGCGAGCGAGCGGGAGGAAGGAGGGGGTGGCGGGGGAGTGTAGAGAAGCGCGCCGGGGGAGGCCTATGAAAGGCGCGCCTGCAAAACTGGCCGGCCTCCAAGGGTGGCGGCCGCGCGCGCGCGCGCGGGGGATGAATGGGGGAGGCAGCACTCATTCAGCGCTCTACTCTCAGCCTGCCGCCGCCGCCGCTATACCGCGCTACCGTGATGCATGCCCTTGCACGCCTTAGACCCCCTCTCACCTCGTCGACCCCTCTTCGAGCACACGTGCGTATACGGGCTACGCCGTGAGAGAGAGAAGAAGCCCAAGGCTAACTTCTTGCGACCGCATGTTCTTCTATAATACACCCTATCCCCCCCCTGGGCTCCTCTACACCCACCATCCTCCACCCCCGTTCTATTTTCTTCGTGTACCGTACTACCCGGTCTGAAAGAAGACTTGCACGTGTTAAAAATACCACTCGCGTTACCGAAAATGAATTAGAAATGCCGTTACGAGCAGAGCCCTGTATACATTGTAGATACGCACGCACGCATCTCTTCTCGTTTAATTGTCTCGTTTCTTCTTTTTTTTTTTATTTTACATTTCACTCGAAATGTTAAACTAATTAAAGTTGACGCTGATACGAATGTCAGCGTTAAACTCGTATATCAGATTAAGTGATTGGTACATTCGTTTTTCTTTTTTTTTTCTTTTTCTGCTTTAGATCCACTTTTTTAGGCACTTGAATCAATGTTTTCAATTTTACCCGAAGTCGTATCTTTCTTACCAAAATCGACAAAATTTAAACATTGGTTTTAAAAAATGAGAAAAAATAGTCTTATCAAAATTTTTCGAAACGAAATTCCAGCGCAGGCAATTCATCGTGAAATCGAACAGGTGATGCCGTCACACACGAGGGCAAAACCACGACATAGGGGTGACGTCATTGCCCCACTAAAATTATCTATAGCATATCTCTTGTTCTCGGATTGTCCCTCTGCATTTCCAGAAATAACAAAAATAGCCTGCGTACGATTCGAACATCAATCCAACTTTCTCTCCGCCTCTCGCGCAATATACATTCGTCATCTCAAACGCTCAATCATCCAGCCAGAAGATAAAGCTCGTACTTCTTGCTATACTCATTATCGATTAAAAAATAACGAAACAAAAAATCGAAGCTTCAATTTCGACCGTACCGTACACGCCCGTTCGATACCGAAGACACCCCAGAGTCCACCGGGGCTACGATGAAATCCCCTGGTTTCTCCATAGACCAGAGAGTCGGTCTTCGAGTTCCGTGTGGGACGAGAAAATGCGCGTTCGAGCGGAAGGAAGGACCCCAATCACGGATATATCAGCCCGAGCTCACCATCTCCGCAGCTCTCCGCCTCTCACCTCCTTACTTCGGGAATTTCGGATTCCGCCGAGTGTATACAGGGGGGGTAATCGAGCGGGCTCTCGACTGTGCTCTCGTATGGCTCAAGCCGATATGCAAGCGGCTAAAGCGACGCTGCTCGTTAAGAATATTCGCCGATGTAGGTCTATTTCCAGGTTTATCGCTAATGATTTTAGCGCTGGCTGCACACGATTATCGCGGCACTCGGCTGCTCCGAGTGTTTTCTCGGAGTTTGTCGATTGTTTAGCTGGCGATAATAGAGACGTTATTGCTGATAAAGTTGAACTAAGAGACTGATTTGCTCTCGTGCACAGGTTGACCTTTCGAACGATGGATGGTTTAGTTGACCATTGTTTATTTGTGAAAAAATCATTTGGAATAGGGTGTAGATGGAATGGGAATTAACTGGTTAGGTATTTCGACGTGTAATTGCACTTGGGATACGAAATGAACTGGGATTTGGGATTTGCCGAAGCTGCACGGCAAAACTGCGTCATTGAACGTCTGTTTACGTTCGCTTAATTTATAGATGCCTCGTGTAAATTAACTCGTTCGCGCCGGCCGCGGACTTTTCCTCCAATTTTAATCCACGTGTGTTGCGGAAATGACGCACTTGCGGTTGACATGCGTAAGAGGAGTCAAGCGAAAGAACAATGTACGCGGTTACACGGATTGAGGCTATCGTTGAAATTTATACGT
This sequence comes from Anagyrus pseudococci, assembly GCA_030522585.1. NCBI lineage: Eukaryota > Metazoa > Arthropoda > Insecta > Hymenoptera > Encyrtidae > Anagyrus > Anagyrus pseudococci. The sequence continues at coordinate 170,182 of JAPYYQ010000396.1, forward strand.
CAGCGAATTAATGCCGAGGGAATTCGTCGATTTGACTAAGCCTAAATTTACGTAACGCGTTAATGACTCTTTCGGCATAATGTACGTTCCATTAAAATTGACAGCTTTTTCCACACCAAAAATTTACTATCGATGTAGATCTTTTACATAGTTTGTATTAGATGTGAATTACATTTATACAAAAACAAAAGCAAATTCTCCTCATTATCTCATCATCTTAGCACACACGCCTTATTCACGAAGTTAATTGTTAAACTTTTCAAGTAAATCCTCGTCTGTGCACTGCCGAATCAAAAATAATATGAAAAAGAAAACCAAAGAGCTGTAAAGCGTAAATAGTAAATTAGAATATTAAACAGAGGGGAAAACGAAAAATAAGCCTCTCGACGTGAACACGGGAATTATTGAATTCAAAAGATTGCAGTCAAGTGCAAAATCTGCAAGCTCTTGGTCTCGAAAACTTGCCACTCTATACTTCGCTTGTGTCTAGTATCAAGCACAGAGTGAAAGAGAGAGAGAGAGAGAGAGAGGCGTCACCTCACAAAGGCAATATCCCCGCGTCACACCTTTCGCTACGAGACAATCATCCAATTCATCCGAAGCAAAGCCGGGCTAGGTAAAAAAACAGAAAAAAAGAGTGCACGAGAGCAAGAGCGAGCGAGAGAGGAGATTGGTGGTGGGGGGAGGGGCGGTTGGGAGGAAAGCAAAGAAAATCAACAAATCTGTGGTGCTAGCCGAGCTGGTGCCAGAGAGAAAGAGAAAGAGACAGCGTGGAAGAGGGTAGTCTAGCTAAGCGGAAGCGTAAATAGCCGAGGCTCTCTCTCTCGTGCCCGGCCAACATTCGACAAAACGTCGCCGGGGTAGCTTGGAGAAGGGAGGAGGAACGAGAAAGCAATGGACCACAATGCTAAAGTAGAAGGGAGGAGAGGGAACAGTCGAAAGAGAGCACGAGAGAGAGAGAGAGAGAGAGAGAGAGAGAGAGAGAGAGAGAGAGAAAAGGAAACGTGAAAAGCTCCCTGGTTGCTGCTGCTGTGTCTGCAGCAGAAGCGGCGGCGGCAGCATCGCTCTCTCTACTCGTCCGCCTAACCCAGTACGGCCCCTCGGTCGCGCGCGCGCGCGCTTCCCTCTCTTATAGAGTGAGAGAGCGAGAGAGAGAGAGAGAGAGAGAGAAGAGGGGGAGGGCGCTGACGTCGTCCCCGGCATTGATCGCGGGGGGGCGTGCGGTCGCGCGCGCTCTCCCGTCCGACGACGACTATACGACTACGACGTCTCGCTTCGGGCTTTTCCGAGGGCGCGCCGCCACCGCCACCCCTCCCTATCTATATACCCTCCCCCACCTCTCACCCCCGCCGCCGTGGGAAAAAAAAACGTACGGACTTATACCTTCCTCTCTGTCTCTCTTGAAACTCTCTCTCTCGCTCTCTCTCTCTCTGTTAGATTTAGCGTATAGCTGCTCCTTCCGCCTCTCTCGGCCCTTATCGGACGCTCACTACTACGCCGATGCTGTTTGCTTTGTGCTTTATGCCTAATTACCGGGTAATTTTAATATTTTTTTTCTCCTTAATTGCGCTCCTTTTATTCTTCGGAAGGCTCTTATGATATATAACTGGGTCTCTACCCAAAGAAGCCCGTTTTTTTTCTTTTCTCTCTCATTCCTTCTCTCGCTCTTTTTCTTCTCTCCTTCCACTTTTCGTTCTTTCGGCATCTTTCGGGCCACGGAAGTAACCGAGCTTTAGAGAAATTTCCACGGCTGGTTTTCTATACATAAAGGGGAAGGGTGGGCTGTTTATACTGAGCAACCGGCCCAGATATATACGTACGTGTTCAAGGGTACGTCTGTGTATGCGTTCCTCGATGTATTCTTTCATCAAGAGAGTAAGAGCGAGAAAGAGAGAGAGAGAGAGAGAGTGAGGTGCGTCCACAGGCAATGTATTATTTTATTCCAAGTCGCTGAGCGGCCACGGAGTGCATAATGACGACGTCGACGACGAGATTATTTAGCCATGTGTACAAGCACACGGATTATATTTAATATATTTATATATCGAAAGCCTTGGCCGTTAAATATCGAGCGAACTGCGTATGTGCGCGGGGCTTGGTATAATCGGGCTTGCCCATCGCTCTCTCACTCTTTGTCTGTGAGTGTGTGTATACTGCGTCCGCGACTGAATAAATTAAATTCAAATGGTTAAGCAGGCCCGAATCACTACGGTAATAATCATAATACTTATGCCAATGCTTTTCCGAGCAAATGCAAACTCTCGGCTTTGTGAAGATATCCAACGGTTCGTATACGCGCGAGTTATGCGCTCGAACGATCGTGCGTCGGAGTAAAAATGTAGGTTACATCGTAGATCCGGAAAGAGGAGAGAGAGAGAGAGAGAGAGAGAGAGAGAGGATAAATTGCTGTTTGCCGAAATCTTTGCATCTTACTCGGCCATCGCCAACCGACCGATATTACAATTTTACTACCGAGAAGATAAGAGACTCGATATATATTCTTTCTTTCGAGTGCTTGCCTACTGCCAGCGCTTAATCGATTGGCCGAGGGAGGGGGGCAGGCGTTCTCGAGCAAATCAGCCTATAAAACTACTTGTTGTCGTGGGCTCGGGAGTGGCTCGGTCGGTACAGCGTCGGCTTTAGAATCCACATGTCGTGGGTTCGAGTCCCGGCGCTTTCAACTTGGGCCTACTCCAAGAGAGCTCATGTAGCCTAAATACGCTCCGAGCGGGTGTGAAAAACGGCTTGGAATAACGAGAATGTAAGGTACTTTTTCGACTGCATGTAAATTACCGCGAAATTTATTTTTGCTCGCTAATCTCTTTTCACGAGCCTCTCTCTCTCTCTCTCTCTCTCTCTCTCTCTCTCTCTCTCTCTCGATTTACTTTTTGACGGCGAGCAAATGAATTTTACAGCCGCGCCGAGGATCTGTAAAATTCTGGGCTCTCTTTCTCTTCTTTTCCGTCGATCTCTCTGCGGCCCAATCTCATCTGAAGTATAGGGCGGAGGGATGGGGTCAGAGAGACGTTGACATCGGCGCGCGCAACGCGCTCCGAGTCCACGACGATTGACCATAAATTTTTTTCTCTCTCTTCCCTTCTAACCGAGCTCTCGCGTCAAATTTGATGCCGATGCTACTGCGATGACGTACTTTCCTCGGATTGACCCAGCCCCGGAATACGCAGCTATACAGATATATGTGTGCGACCGTAAGAGCTCACGTCTGGCTAATCAGTAGTAACGGACGCTCTAGTGTCGAATGGAAAGCTTCGCGATCCATCCCGGCTTAATGCCGACGTACTTCTTTGAACAAATGTTTAATCTTAGACGTATTCAACTTGATTTAATGTTTCAAACGATTCGATTGAAACAATAAGCTTCCCTAATCTTTTCTCTCTTTTTTTTTTAAATTTATTAGCTGGAGCGATGTTAATACTTCGAAATTTTTCATTTCAACGCGAGACGAACAACTGGAAAATGCAGGTGTACCTTTAATTAGAGGGAGAAAAAATAAGGGAGTACGTAAGAGCAACGAGGAGTGCAAAAGAAATGCCAACAGCCTCATTATATTTCCAACTGCGGCAATTTAAAAGTCCTTTGTTGGAAAATTGATAATATTTTAAAGAGCGCGAGGCACAAAGGAATACTTGTATTTTTTTCTCCGCTAAGCCCAAAGCTCTCGTTCTCTTTCCTCTTGGGCTCGACTAATCTCGTTGAAAGGAGACGAAAAAAGGTTTTTTTTTTGGCCATTCGAAAAATACTAGGACTGTCGATAGCGACTGCTGCGGCGACGGCGGCAAAGCTCCACTTTTAGAATCGCAAGTGCGGGGATCGAATTCATTTGCAAACGAATTTTATTGAAACGTAAGAGAGAAAGAGAGCGAATGTCATTTGGCAAGAATGACTTTGCCACGTCTATATACATTTTTTTTTCATTACTTAAAATTTACTTTCAATTAGGACCACTTGTCAATATTATTTGACTCTTATATAATTTTAAAAAAATTGCCCAGCAGTTTATATTGAACGCGTCAATTTATGAAATATTAATTATTAGGATCGCTATAAATACACGAATAATTGTATGCTTCGTCGGTATGGCGATGAAGCTTATTAAGGGTTTCGTGCTTATTCCCCTCGTTCGTTTTTAGATTGACGTCAATATCTTGTAATTTTCCAAAGTCCTCAATTATATCCACGGCTTTCAAATGAATTCCGCCCGCACACATATTCACACATAGGAATTTACAGCGAAATCCTATACCATAGTATACTGATAATCGAGTAGCAACGACTCTCTCTCGCGGGTTAGCGCCAAAGCATTCAACTTGTCTATTCTCAGTTTTTTTTGGAGCGCGCAAGCTCTCCCCCCCCCCCCACGCATAGGCCCCGCGGAGTGCTTCTCTCTCGCGCGTGTTATTCCAGGCGCGTTAGTAAAAGAGGAGGCTCGCAGTCTGTTTTTCTTACGAGCGCACGCGGTCACTTTGTTTCTCTTAGCCGTATAGCCGCGAGTTGTTCGTTCTTTTTTTATTTTCGCCCCGCCAGAGCCCATTCACGGCCCTCTGACGCAAATCAAGCGGCTGCCGAACATTCAAATCCAAAGCCTCGCTATAGACGACGAATCGCGCCGCCCTTACCGTCCGACCCGGCAACTGTTCGCTCTCGAGACTGGCCTCGTTTGTCTCCGGGACAGACGAGTGCGCGACCGAGAGAGCTTTCTCGTTAGGCCACACGTCTGCAGCGGCTGCATAGCTTCTACCACCCTCTCACTCTCCGAACGATTTGTCTATCGAGGAGACGGCCAGCATGCTTGGCTCTGCATGATTGGTCGTCTGATAATGGAAAGGCGGATGCGCGAGACTGGTCACGGAAAACACACACCACTCTGTTGGGCAAATCAAAATTTACGCATAGGCGCGCGCGTGCTTTTGCGCAATAATTGAGCGCCAAAGTTTTGTAATTGACCGAACACAATTTATCGTTAGAAACGAGGCGATATTTCTGTTGAATTTGCACGCGGTGGTTGGGAAGAAAAGAGCGGTGTAAGGTATTAATAACGGTATTAATGGTGAAATTCGTTTGAATCCGTGTTTATCTCGGCGCTTGCTTCCGGCACATTAATTTTGCACCCGAATGGAATTAATTTCGCCCTAATGAATTTAGGGTCTCAAAAGCGAGGGGGTTATATGTTTGGTAACAATAACAAATGTATCAGACTCCGGCACGTACATTGCCGCGCGGGGCGTGAGAGATAATTTTTGTAAAAATTTAGTTGTCTGCGGGGAACAGTTTAATTTATTTCGTTAAACCGGGAGTTCTTTGAAAAAATACTACAATTTATACAAAACCGAATATTCTCCAATGCTGTTTTTTCTCCTTGCCTGTAAATTATTTATTTAAGGCACTTGAAGCTTTAGAGCTTTTTAAACTCTTAAATTATTTAAAACGGTTCATTAGAAAATATGTAAATCTTTAAAAAAAAACCTTTTAAAATCAGCCAAGTTACTCGTTGACGTCAAAATTCAACAAAAAATATGAAAGAAATGTAATGTTTTGTTGTATATCGCTTAAAATTTTTTATATTTTTTAAATAATATTTTTCGGAAGACAAAAGCATACATCCAAATTAATGAATTTTCATGATTTCATTAACTTTTATTTCGTTTAATATTTCTTTCCAAGCTAACAAAGCTCATATTATAAAAATCCAATCGAATAAAATGCGCTTGCAGATACTGTTACAAGTTCAACTCGCGATATTTAAATAACGAATGCTTGTGTTTCCACATTTGAAACAATTAAAATCCCTTTTCCACAAATAATTTTTTCAACCTTTTCATTATCATATTTGACAATGGTACGCGTCCACCATAATGGTACACGATTTAAAATAAAACGAAACTGTTTGCGTGCGCCCCCCTCGGGGTAAGAATATTAGATCCCGTATATGGATTACTCTTGTGAAATATTTAATTACATTAGCCGGCTGAAAAATTTATGAGCACGCCCGACTTTCCGACGCCAAGCCGGCATATTTAAAATTCTTCAAAATTTTATAAAAAGATTAAATTTTCGCAAATTTTAAAGGGCTTTTCAATTTGCATTTTATGCATAAACGCATGAACACAAGCCCAAGGATTAATGTACTTTCGCGAAACGTCAAATGTTTAAGTTAAAATCAAACAATGAACATTTGTAAGTTCGTTACTACGTAATGAGCTTTACAAAACAGCCCATACGCAGCAACGCAGCTCGAATGTGAGCTTGTGGTTACTTTGCGCCTTGCCCCAAAAGTAACAAAAGCAATATCGAAATCGCCATCCACGCGGCTGTATGCAAACGAGCTCGTGCGTACACATATGTAAAAAGTCAATTAGCAAATGCAGCGTATATACAAGGCAATGTGGGTCAGGAGGGGTAGCGAGAGTTACGAGATTGCCCTTTGCGTAAAACAGGTTACGTCGACGCATACCCAAAACGGGCCAAGCGAGGAGGGAAGGCTCGTTCGCATATCGCGAGCTACGCCAAAAAAAACTCGAAAATTCCAAAGATTGTACGTTAGCCTCGCAGCTACAACGCATACGAGTGGGGGGGGGGGAAGACTTGTCTACGTGTCAGGTGCGGAAATATCGCATCGCTCGTTGAACAAACAACCTCGATGCTCCGACTGCTGAATGAATGTCGCGAGAGTCAGCTGTATAGGTGAGGGGAGCTTGCAAGCCCGACGCTAGCAGTTTGACGAGCGTGGGTGCTGGCGATACTGGGAGGGGAGAGGGAAAAGCGGATGATCGGCACAATGGGCCCGCTGCCGGCCTACATATAAGAAGCCTCTCCCCGGGGCTGTCGATACACCGTCGCAGGCCGCATTCAGCCTGCCGGCCAAGTCGTCAAAGGACGCGCCTCGTAGACGACGAAGCCAAGAGGGTGAAAGAGAAAAGGGAGAGAGTATAGGTAGGCTGCGCTGCCACGAGTTTCCGTCGAGCCTATAGCGAGATACGTCGCGGCCTTACACCCGAGTCTCTCTCCTGTATGCTTCTCTCCCTCTTCCCCATCCGTTCCACCTCATCTGTAGTTGCTACCCAGCTTATTGAGCGTCAAGGTAGGCAAGTAACCGTGCGCGATGACGCTAAATTAGCTCGCGCTTTTTCCAGCCTCCCCTCCCCCTTGCCCTCTGCATCTTCTCGTCGCGACAGCTTGCGGCGCGGCCGCTTTTTTAAGCGCGTGACGGGCCCATTGTTTTGCTGCTGGATGAAAAACGAGGCGGTATCCTTCCCGGCCCCCTTTCCACTCGGCCGCTGTTGACATGCTAATCGCGGGGAATACGAGTCGACTCGCTCTCTCTCTCTCTCTCTCTCTCTCTCTCTCTCTCTCTTTCTCTCTCCTCCCTGCACTATACGCCGCAGGCTGAATCAGCCTGCGCGAACTGGCGCAACCTTTTTGTGTCGGCGCGGAACGCTTTGTTTTCAATCATTTCTTTTTTTGTTTGTTCGTTTATTTCGTTTCTTTTTTTTTCGCTTCGACTATTGATTTCCGCATAGCAGGTAGTGAATTTATCTACGAATTAACATGCGAATGAAAATCGACTGCCAGAAACGTGTGCGCGAGTTAAACAAACAGCGACATAAAGCTGGTTAAAAAATTCGCGCGTACGGCAAAATGTGCCGCTGCTCCTCGCCAAGCCAATTTTCGGAGGGTTGGGTCGGGTCGACTGAAATGATGGGTGGATTTGGGAGAAGGGGCTGGAGAATTTTCACGATTATACATTTAGGCGAGCTGCGCCATTATTGCCAAGGCGACCCCATTCATCAAGTCCCGACGACGGGTTTGCTTTCAGTTTGCAACTTCGTGGTGCACGAGCGCTGCGTGAAAACCGTCGCCTCGCCCTGCTCCAGCATCGCGGCTAACCTTATCAAGGTAAGAGCCACTTGGCTTCTTCGTTCGTTCCTTCCTTTCTTCCTCTGCCATCGCTTCGAACATTGATTAAGCTCAAAGTTTGAAAACTCCCCCGCCCCCATCCATATCGGATGAATCCGAAAATATTGAATGGTAAAATTTAATGACTTCCAATTAATTCCACAGAACCCGGTCGCTCACTGTTGGTCCGAGCCGGTCCATCACAGAAAGAAATTCTGCAACGTCTGTCGAAAGAAGCTCGATGACGGCCTGTGTACCATACACTGCGAAAGTGAGTCCTATTTCAACGTGCTCTTGAGAAATTCATATTTGAAATTCGATAAAAATGAATAAATAAATAAAAAAAACAAATCTCCGTCGTAGTATGCGAGTACTTCGTGCACGCGGAATGCCAGGACTTCGCGGTGGCGGACTGCAAGGAGAACGCGACGTACCTGCCGGGCAAGGAGCTGTCGTCGGTGAGACACGCGCATCACTGGCGAGAGGGCAACCTGCCGAGCAACTCGAAATGCGTCGTCTGCAAGAAGTACTGCTTCTCACTCGAGTGCCTCGCCGGCTACCGCTGCGAGTGGTGCGGCATGACGGTAAGTTACACCGGCCGATAACGCGATCCTACATACGAGCCAACGGCGTGTGCGATTAAATAATTCTCCTCCCCCCTCTCGACAGTCCCACGTGCCCTGCAGCAAGGAGATACCTCCGGAATGCACCTTCGGCATCCTCGAGCCGATCTATCTGCCGCCGCACGCGGTCAGCATTCCGAGGACCGAAGTGCCCATGGAGGCCATTATCGGGGTGCAAGTCCGGCGAAGAGAAGTCACAGCGCGTAAGTAGCGAAGCTTTGATCCGCCACACCTCGACACTCTCTTATCTTTATTATTGCTCCATTCTGTCCTCTATAAATTTACTCTCGCTCTATTCTTTCTCTTGATCTCTCTTTCTCTCGGCATATATCGCATATATACATACGCGCCCACGCCCTCTCCCACACACGCTGTTTTTTCATTTATCCATTCTCTTCATTCAAAGAATAGTATGTCAGACTTTGTGTAATATGCTCTTTTTTTCTTTTGTTTTCTTTTTTTTTATCACGTTCAATCGCATTTACTTATTGTACATACTCGGTTATTTTAGAATAGAGATGTATTTTTTATAATAAATCCAACGGTGATAACGTTGTTTTATTTTACAATTGAAATTAAATTAAAGTATCGTTTAAAAAATTTCGATAAACAAGTTAATCGAGTGTCCGTAATGTTTCTCGCGAGCATAACGAAAAATAAAACAGTAGAAGGAGGTGACATGTCGATAGCCCCGAAATATTCGCAAATAAATATCTTGAAAGCATAGCGTTCATAAAGTACCAAGTGCACGGCTTGCTGTTCTCTCTCAAAAAAAAATCTTTGTTTTTGTAAATAAGTAAACTTCACTGTGTGTGTATATATGTATATATTTACATTTACATATATACATAGACCTTTTTATTAGCTGTACATTATAAAATTTATGTCACGCAAAACATGCCTGCGCTTCAGTTACGTCAAATTTTTTTTTTGTTTGTTCACGAGGCGAGCTACGGTATTTTTATAGATATAGATAATTCCTGTGTTATTATAGTTCAAAGCATAAATTTAGAAAAAAAAAGTATGAAAGGAAAAAAAAATAACTAGCAGCTCGATGTGAATAACACATGCAAGCACTATACACACTTTGTACATAAAAAAATATATAATGTATTATAATAGACCGTACTTTATCCACTTTCTTCTTGTATATAAATAAGTCGCAGCTTTCAAAACATTACAATTTCAATTGAACTCTTACACTAGCCATTTCCACTCTGGCTTACTTCAAACAACAGTCTATTACACGCTCGAAAACTCTCGCACACGAAATAGATTAGATCGACTTACTTTGAAACTCGAACCATTAGTTTTTTTCGTTTTTATTCATTGACTCCTCCTAGTTTTCACTCATAACAAACTGCCTCGTCCCGACAAAATTTATCTTCAAATCTGAATATCAAATTTAAAAAACTTGAGCCGTACGTTCGAAAATATTTCAACTTTGTCAAAAAAGAAAAAAAAAGACAACGACCCAGTAGTCAAAGCTACGTAGACATTGAATTGTTATAGTGCGTTTACTTTCATCCATTTAAATTTAGATCGTTTCCCGTTTCTCCAGGTACACATACTCGCAGCCTAACGACGATAAAAAAGTGCCCTACATAATTTTTATCTTAAAATATCCGTCCTACCTCTTAATTCAAAAGGATAAAAAAGAAAAAAATGGAAAAAAAATTTGAAAAGCAAGAATGAGAGAGAGAGTAGGGTATAGGTAGAGAGAGAGAGAGAGAGGATAAAGGGCGCGGAGTACACTATCGCGCGCAAACTTTTTTAATTGTACCAAAAAGTAGGAAACGAAGAAGAAAAAAAACCTCGAAATTTTAAAGCTTTTGCACAAGGAATTAGGTCGCGCTCTTCCCTTTGAATGATAAAAAAAAGAGAAGTGTCGACAGGCCGTTACAAAGTTCGTTCGGCGAGCGCTAAGGAAAAGAGAAAGGAACAGAAGCCGTTTGAAATGATTCCCCAAACGCATCGCGAGATTTCCCGTTCCCTCGATAATCGCGAGGTGGCGAACAAAGGATCAGATTCGTGATAATCGATTTTCGAAAAATGAGAACCGCTTGATGCTACTCTACGCGAGGGCTTGAATCTCACCTCTCTCTTTACAATCTCTCTCTCTCTTTCTCTTTTTTGGTACACTCTCACATTATTTACGTACAGGGCTTGGTACGCAAGCGCGTAAGGCCTCGATCAAGGGTATAGAAATATTCTTGCCAAGTGGGTCAGGTTGTTGTTGCTAGTGGGGGACTTGCTGCTAGTGATGCCGCACTCTTACACGTTTCTTTTTCTTCCTCTTTCTCTCTCGCTCTCCCTGCGCGCACTTTGCGCCCGGTTACACGCAGCCCCCTCGCTCTCGGTCTTTATTTTTACCCTCTTCTCCCTGCGTCTTCTTTTATTTTATCGTCGCCAACTTCACTCACTCTTTTGCTCTCTATTTTTACCTGTTTCTCATTATTTCCCTTCTCTCTTTCTCTCTCTTTATTATTTTTATCATTTTGTAACCGAGCGTTTGCTCGAGCCTTCAAGTGTCGTTACTTCGCACTTTTATCGCGCGATGTTACTTTTTTTTTATTGGCCTTTATGGGGCTCGCATGAAATTTTAATAAGATTCAAGCGAGCCTCGTATCCTTTACCACCTTGCCGCGCCACTACCTACTGTATCCCCTTTGATAGTGCTGCGTTCAAAAGCTCGTGAACAAAAAAAAAAGAGCGAGAGGAGAAAGAAATGGATTAGGCAAACGCAGTAAAGAAAAAAAAGAGAGAGAGAGAGAATAAAACAATTGACCTCATTGTTTTTTACATAATTCATGCTCTTATGAAGTATTCAGCTATTATTATTATTCAGCTAGCGGCTAAATCAATTTCACGAACAGCCGCACTTCTAATAAATTTTTCAAACGTACTAATAGTCCTCGGTGCATAGGCTCGCTTATCCTCGGCGACACACGAGAGCAAAAAAGCTCCTGAAGAATTCATTAATTTGCACAATTAAACAGCCGTAGTAGTGAATTATTGAACGTCTGACAACATCGAGCCTGTTACTACTTGAACATCCAAAATTAGCAGAGAAAATCGTTACCTAACGAGCCACTACTAAATTCGTTAACGTTAAAACAAACTCGAATCTAAGCAATACATAACCACCAGTTTAACAAACTCCCACGATACATAATACTCGCCAAATAACTCTGATCCCATAAACCGTCGATAAGCATAGTTGAGAAAAATTTGTTGAAACAAAAAGAAGCCAGGAAACTAGAGACGTGCATACAAGAGAGGACAAAAATCACCGTCTAGGAGATGAGAATAATGACAGAGAGCAGCGTGTGTGTGCGTATGTAGCTGGGTGATCGTAAGTAATTTGCGTATAACAAAAACGCGTGCTCGAGCAGGAAAGACAAATCCTTGGATCCCTTCCCCGTTCCCAGAAACAAAAAGGAGACTAAAACCTCGTCGAGGAGTGTGGCGCCGAATGACTGCGTGTTATTGAGTACATTATTGTTGTGAGATTGCACATCGGGGTAGCGGGGAGGGGGGCGTCGTTGTTAATGACCTCCGGCAAAGCCAATGATGGGGGATTAAGTAGGGTGAGTGTGCTGGTCCGACTGTGTCACGTTGCACGTTGCAGAGGATAAGGAAGCGTTGTCAGGCAGTGGCGTTGCCGAGCGATTCGATTTCGCGGAGAGCGAGGCCGCGGAGGATGAGCAGGAGGCTAAGCCTGTCGATGCCGGTGCTACGACGACGGCTGCTCGGAGGCTGGCCGCCGCCCTGAGGCGGCTCTCTCTCGTCCTGCCGCGCAGCTGCCATGGGAATTGTCAGGCTTCCCCTCCTTACGTCGAAGGTATATAGCCCCCACACACACACACGCCGCGAGGGCCACTTGCTGCTGCTGCTGCTGCTACTATATGCTCTGTTATTTGCTATCTCTTTCTCTCTCTTTCTCTTTCTCTCTATCTCTATCTTGAGGGCGCGCACGAGTAGAGTGGCGGCAAGCTCTCTCAAGCACGGATCCACACGAGCGCGCATTTCCTGATGGTCCTGGAACCTCTTTTAGCCTCTCTATCCATCTCTCTTTTTCTGGCAACGTGCTCGGATTGCGGCCGCCTCCTACTCGCCTGCAATCTGCCTAGATATTGTATGTGACGCTCCGTGATACTTGACCACGAGAGCTCAAACACCCTTGTATACACTCTATCTATCTATCTATCTATCTCATTATTCTGTCTACTTGTATCTCTCTCTCTCTCTCTCTCTCTCTCTCTCTCTTTCTATCTCTCTTTGTCTAGTTATTCCTATACGTGTGCTTTTGAACGTCGATATCACGCCCGAATAATTCATATAGTGTACCACAGTCGGTGAGATTTGTCAACTCTTGGCTCTCTCTTTCTTTTGCCATTAACGTTAACTTCCTTTATCTGTGTAAACTTGACCATCCATCTGCACCGCCGTCCCCCAAAAAAAAACGTCGAGTAAAAGTTGTAAATTTTCTTTGTTTATTCAAATTATTGTTAATTATCATGATTATTCTCGAACGCTTTTGCCTTCTTATTAGTAATGTGACGAAGTACTACTATTTTATTTAGAAAACGTGCGCATACCGTGTTACTAAATAAATAGTAATCGTGCAGACGGATGGTTAATTATTAACTAATAAAATAATTAAAATAACAATGTGAATAATAACGGAGAAAAGATTCGTAACGCGTAAAACCTTTGACAAAAGGAAAAAATAGTAAAAAGATAAAAATCACAATAATGCAAAAAAAGTCCAGTTATTTTTGCTGACAATGAAAATAATATTATATATTGGCTTGGATGAAGCAGTTTAACAAAGTTTATGGGTTAGCTATTTTACCACCGCGTGACTGGCAGCTTCGATAAGTTTTCAATAATCATTCTATGCACTTGCCTTTATCCTTTTCATTAAAATATCTGAACATACGCGAAGGTACGCGTGCATTTATCAATGCAAAAAGCAAATTCTTATTATTATTGATGACAATGTTACTGTTTTTCATTTTCTTTTGTCAAAGCACGCGACTTTTAAATCGATTAATCGCTTAATCATTTCTGAATTAATAAAATCACACTCAAAATAAAACACAATCTGTTAGCTGTTTAATATAAATAAATCTTGTTTTTTTAACAAGAATTAAACAATAAAATTTTGAATAATCAAGCGCTGTAAAATGAAAAGCAAAAAAAGTTTTTTGATTGTCAATGTGTCTACAAGTTTGTACGTGTGAACTCTAGTTTGGAGCGATTGTTGATTTTGTGCGAATTTTTTTCGGGAAACAACAACCCTCCCAGAACGGACGAGGAGAATTGGGTTGCAAAACTTGGCAGTTATGTGTGTGGACTTGAAATCGCTTGAAAACTCGTGCTCAACTTTTGACGTCGAGCCGAAGTGGCCGATGTTTTGCGCTTATCGCGTTGTTTACAATTTTTTAGCCTTTGTTATTATTAGTTTGGAGCTTTAAATAGTGCTAGTTGATGGACGGTTTGCTGCTCTGTATTTCTAGCTGCTTGAACGAAACGTTGAGTCGTGTACGCGCGCGCGCGTGTGTGTGTGCGTGTGTGCGCGCGCGTGTCTAACCATTAATATTTTTTTATTGATTTACATTTGACGAGAATATTTCTTACCCTTGAGCCTCTTGCGGTTTTATAAAAATTGTTTAACCAAGCTATTGGCGTTTGAATAATTGTCAAAGAAAACTGAAATAAATTTAACAGTTGTTTCGTTGCAAATATCTGAATAATACATATTTTTTTCTGTGAAACGACACTTTTTCATTCGAGAACAATAATCCAGTTGTCAGCGCACAGCAATTAAACAGCTCAGTACCAGAGCCGCAATTACTAGCGACATTAACTTGCAATTTAAAGGATTTTAGAGGTTCAAGCAACCGAATGCATAACAAATATCCCAGCATAACTTGCATTTACAAATGACAATTTAAATATGAAATTTAGCCGTCTACACCCTCCGGCGCCGATTTAATCATAATTATCGATAATTTCTCATTAATTCTCCATTATTTCTACTCGACTCTTCCTAAAAAGTCTGTCGATTCAACCGTCTGTTCTAAAAAAGCTCCTTTTCTCCGTATACAACAATTTACTTTAGTAAAAAAAAACCCACACCCCAACGTTTTCGCTTGCTGAAGCAATAAGACAACCCTTCCTTTTCTCTCGGTGCGGCAGGCCAATCTCGAAAATGTGGGCCGGCGCAAGCTCGTGCGAAATTAAAAACGAGAAAACTGAAAAGTCTCGAGAGCGAGTGGAAAGCACACGTTCACACACCCAACACATGCATACACACACACACACACACACACACACACACACACACACACGCGTACACGTACACGAGCCGATTGCGAGATGGCTCTCGGTGTATTTGTTGACTACTCTAGCCAGAGCTCCCTTCATGCATAGACGCCGTCAGCGGCTCCGGGATGAGGCACTGCTCGCTCTCTGCAATGTGCTTCGCCATTAGCCGCAGGGATAGCGATCGGCCATGGGTAAGAGGTGCGAGCAACCGATGAGACCCATCAATCCCATATGACCGCCCCCGCCCTCCCATTGCCCCGTAACCAATGAAATTAATAAAGAACTTGCTATTATCTTGTTTCATTTTTTTTTCTCACTGTTTTCGAGTGACTGGGACTGTGACCCCGTAGACGCAGTGAGCATTTTTGAATTGTCCAATTGCCCCGGCGTCTATTACCCTTCAGACGTGTTATGGCCCACGTAACGAGCTGTCCTTGTTTTGCATTTATTATGATACGAAGTCATTTTGTTTTTATCCAACAGCCTTTGCAAGGCTGCTGCGCTACTTGAGATATGCGAAATATTTTGTTTCTCTCGGTCTGAATTGAATATTTCATGCACTTATATACGAGTACTTACAATCACCTCTATTTTATGTTTAGTATACTTAATAAATGTACATTAATCGCGAGAACACATGAATTTATAAGTAATCGATGTTTATCTGGTGCACTGTAAAATTTTCGAAACACGTTTATTTTGTGTGTGTCTGTGCGAGTGTATATTTGTGCACGTACTCATGAATGTTGGCACATAATTTTGCACTGAACTTTAGATCCGATAACAACGTCAGTGTGTCTCATATAATTTAACTCCTTATGTTCAATCTGTAGAAATTCTCTTATATCGCATTACTGCAAAAAGTTATTTTCGTTTAATCATGACCTACTTTCGATTTGAAACAAAGAAAAAAGAAAAAATTACTAAGAAAATGAAAAATGCGCCCCTGTATCTCATAGAAATTGCTAATGAAAAAAAGGAAATCGAAAGAAAAACTTGTTTACTCCTTCAAAATCGAATAATTTTGCCATAGAATGAAATATTTGAAAAATCCATTAATGTGTAACGAATACTAACGAAACTGTTGTGAATTGTTTGCGTATTTTTGTGTCTGTAATGAAGTGACTAAAATTTTTAACACCATAATTCTTATAATCCACTTATATGATCAAAAATTTGAAAAAGTAACTTGTCGAAAAGTGACGCATGTGCCAAATATTTACACACATATATATATATAGAAAACTATATATTGATAAAATAAATCAAGAGCCATGCTTTGGTGTTGCAGCCGACAAGTTTAAGCATGAGATAAAATCATAAATATAATAAAGTCGAAGGCTTTTGATCCGACTTCGCGGTTTCTAAAACAATAACATACCGCATAACTTTGACAAGAAGATAAAAATCGCGAATTTCCATTGTATATTAAAGAGGCGCGAAAGGATGGAAAGCCCTCGGCTTGCAATAAAATCTAAAGCATAAAACTGTCACTTACTCTTACTCTTTTCCCCTCCCCCATTGTTGAGAAAAAAAAATTCCGCGATTTAATGCAGAGGGACGTGTGCGCGGGCGGGGCTGCGTCCTTTTTGTTTCTCTTCGTTTTCCAGCGCGCAGCATCTCGGAGGAGTTCAGTAGCGGGGACGCGCGCATACCCCGTGACTGCGACGAGGCGATCGGCTTGTCGAGCGGCTCGTCCTCCCACCACAGCCGAGAGGCGCGCTCCGGTAAGGACAAGGAGGAGCGTGGCGACGAAGGTGAATATATACCTATGCTCCACCTTGAATAACAAAGCAATAATCTGAATTAACGTATTTGCTTCGCTTCGCCCATTCAGAGATGATCAAGGTGTACGACGGCAACAACTCCCTGAGACGCAGGCTATTCAGGGTGATAAGCGTGTCCCGGCAGGCCTCGATCGAGCAGATCCTGACGCAAGCTCTGCAAGCATTCCACATCACCAAGGACCCAAGTAATTTTCTTTAAAAGCTCCCGAACAGCCCCTCTCCCAGCCCCGCTCTCTCTCCTCTCTCGTTTCTATCAATAATAACGCAGCGGAATAATCGTCGGCTAAAACGAAGAAGCCCGCTTTCGAAGAATTAAAATGGCCAGGATCGTGGTCGTTAAATTTTTAAAATTTCAATTAAACGCCAGTTTCCGCCAACGCTCGCGGCTGCTCTTGCTCCCCCCCCCTTCCTCCTCTCGACCACGTACAGTCTCGCGGGAGAATTATCCGAAAGTTTCGCGATCTGCATTGTTAAAGTTGCGCGGGCTGGCGCCCAGTCTGCAGAGCCGAGCTTGATCTTTTAATCCGCAGCTAAAACGACGGAGAGCGGGGCCAAGTTGGCGAAGAATCGTGCTTCCTTTGAATTTTTTATCGCTAATTAGGCGGAGCTAGCGTAAAAGAACGCGTGTCTCTAGCTTCCTATATACCTCGTTAGTCTACGACTGAAATGCAATCTCCCATGTTTTGCTAACCCCCCCCCCCCTTTCCCTTGATTCTTAAAATTGTCATCGGACTTGAAACTCTCTTTTTTCTTTTTCCCCATAGGCAATTTTTACCTCACCGATCTGTACAGCGAGGAGACGCCGCTCTGCGACCCGTCGCCCATCCTCAACTTAACTCGCAAAGAAGGCAAACGTCCGGCAGTCTTCCTTCGATTTAAGTAAGCACGACAAGCGACAGAGGAGGCTTTATGCTTATAATTATAAAAACCGAATGGGGATGTACTAAAGTCGCGCGGTGTGTTAATTCGTCTTCGCAGGGACGTGGAGAACAGCGAGGTGCGCGTCTATCCAGGCAAGCTGCAGGTCTTGGACACTTTCTGCACAGTACCCGTCACCGAAGCGACAATGGTGGCCGATCTGATAAAGGAAGCACTGGGACACTTTCAACTCGAGAGCGACATCTGCGAGGACTACCGCTGCAGCGAGATCCTTCTGGATCGCGGTGGTGAGTGTTATATCCTTTATTTTCGCCAATGTCAAATTGTACATACGAAATGAAAAAAAAAAACAAATCGTCGGGAATTTTTATGTCTGAAGCAGTGACGGAGCGAGTGCTCGAGCTCGACGAGAAGCCGCTGGAGATCGTTAAGCAGCTGGGCAAGGATTCGATCAGGCAAATGGAATTGATGCGCTTTTACCTGCAGCTCAAGCAGGATCCCCACGGGCCGAATCTTGCGCTGTTCGTTGGTAACCTGCCGCCCAACCTGTCCGAGCGAATGTACGAAAATTTGCTTACGGAGTTTCTGGGAAAGGGTGAGTGTACCATCATCTATCCGCTTGCTATGTTTTACGCTGCCGAGAGACCGTTCACGAGACGCGGATCGTCTGTTATTTTTCTGTTGCAGAAAATAAATTCTCGTCGATCGGGCCGATCTACTACGAGTACGGATCTATGGTGATAACCTACGAGGACTCGGACATAGCGGTGCGGGCGCTTTACACTCTAAGGGAATCCAAGTACGAGGAGAAGTATCTATTGGGTAAGCAACGAGCTTTTTGACCTTTGAATTTTGACAATAAGAGGGATGGGTGTGCGTTAATGCTCGTCGTTGTCGACAGTGATGCTGCTACCGAGTATCGAGCCAAGCATGGTGCCAGCCAACGTTCAGCCGTTACTTGTTTTTGTAAATGTTAAGTCCGGTGGCTGTCAGGGTCTTGACTTGATATCCAACTTTCGCAAGCTGCTCAATCCCTACCAAGTGTTCGATCTGGACAACGGCGGTCCTCTGCCGGGGCTCTACGTCTTCCGGCACATAAAGAACTACAAGATCCTCGTGTGCGGGGGCGACGGTACCGTCGGCTGGGTGCTGCAGTGCCTCGACAACGTCGGCCAGGACAGCGAGTGCTCCTCGCCGGCGTGCGCGATCGTGCCCCTCGGCACCGGCAACGACCTCGCTCGCGTCCTAAGGTGGGGCTCCGGCTACACCGGCGGCGAGGATCCGCTCAACCTACTGCGCGACGTCATCGACGCCGAGGAGATAAGGCTCGACCGCTGGACCGTCGTCTTCCATCCCGAGGAGAAGGAGAAGGAGAAGGACGACAATCCGGCCCTCCTGCCCCGCCAGATACCCAACAACGTCGGTCAGTAGCCTCTTTCTCCTTCTTTCGCCTCTATGTCTTGAATTGAAATTTAACCGAGAAACGACGTATCGGCTTGCTGAGCAGGATCGACCAGCGAGGACAACACCCAGATATTCGTGATGAACAACTACTTTGGCATCGGCCTCGACGCCGCCCTCTGCCTCGACTTCCACAACGCGCGCGAAGAGAATCCGGACAAGTTCAATAGCCGACTGCACAACAAGAGCGTCTACGTCAAGATGGGCCTGAAAAAGATGGTCAAACGTAAACCCTGCAAAGACTTGCATCGGGAAATCAGGCTCGAGGTCGACGGCAAAGTCGTCGATCTACCTCAGGTCGAGGGCATTATCATTCTCAATATTCTGAGGTGAGTCAATTTCCCTTTTTTTTGTCGTCACGTTTGCCTCCTAATTGTTCTCGGCCTCTTAGCTCGCGTGCTTGGCTTTCTGTACTTCCGCACGTGGAACGAGCCGCGCGCCGGGAATAATAATTACTCGATTCGTCTGACCACACCCGGTCTTTTCTACTTAAGCATTTCAGCAGGCTCGACAAATTTTCGAAATAAAACGAGTTCGTTAACGGAACGAGTACTCTTATCGCTTAGTTAAATTGTGTAACGAAAGGAGTATATTTGGTATTAAATGAAAAAAAAACGCCAGAGACACTTGGGGCTCGGACTTGTTGCGTGTTATGCTATTGCCTAACGTTACAGTCTTTATGTGAAGAGGCACGCGAGTAAATTAAATTAACTCTCGACTTCTTCGTGAAATATTCTTTTTTTTCCTTCATCTTTGTAACTTTTTTGCAACACCCACGCAGTTGGGGCTCAGGTGCGAACCCATGGGGCCCCGATAAAGAGGACCAGTTCAACAAGCCAAATCACTGGGATGGAATTTTGGAGGTCGTAGGCGTTACCGGCGTCATTCATCTCGGTCAAATACAATCTGGTCTTCGAAACGGCATGAGGATAGCTCAGGTTTGAAATTTCATATTATTCGAAGGTCTTATGAATCGAAATCAAAGAGAAAATCGAGTAATTTTAAAAATTCCGGTTGTTATCTCAATTCGTGGTATTAATCTCAATAAAATAAAACAGGGCGGTCACATAAAAATTCACTTGAGATCCGACATACCGGTACAAGTGGACGGCGAACCATGGCTTCAAAGTCCTGGGGACGTCGTCGTATTGAGATCCGCGCTAAAGGTAAATTACTGTTCTACATCTGTTTTATTAAGTTCCTTAATTTAGATGTCGAACGACGATTTTAATTAATTTCGTTTGCGATAACATTAACGCTCACAAAGAAATGTTCAATAAGCATTAATAATCAACGTTTTGACTATCTAAATGAAGGGACCTGACGAGTTGTTCGTTCTTTTTTGTTTTGTTTTTTTTTATGTAGCACGTTGCGGTTTTGCCGCCAAAGCATCCTGTGTATGTTTGATCCGATAGTACATTTTACTTCACTTTTTCCTCTTTCCTTCACTCGTACGTGTGTCCTAAATTTTGTGTATGGCTCGCCACATTCAATTGACAAATACTTTGTTTTGTTCTTCCTTTCCTGTATAACTTCATGCAACGCAACATTGCATCAAATGCAAAAATTCCTTTCGCTCCTATCCCCTTAGCAGCTGGAAAAATGAATTTTTTTAAAAAAATATGTGCTTGCGTTAAAATAACCTACAGTCGAATATTGATTTTGAATAATTAAAAATTGTTTGGATTGGGCGATTTTTAAAAAGCTTTTCACCGCTAAATTTTGTTGATTTCATTGTGACACATTTCATCGAATTAAATAAAACTATTCAATTATCGAATTAAAAATGAAATTCATAAAGATCTTGCGAATCGATAAATGCAGCTAGATAATTTCATACGTTCCAGTTGTCCTGGCGTAACCCGATCCATTTCACTGAATCCTCTATATGTACAATAAACTCTCTCTCTCTCTCTCTCTCTCTCTCTCTCTCTCTCTCTCTCTCTCTTTCTCTTCCCCCCACCCTTCGTTCTTAAGCCCTTAATCTCTAACTAATTGAAACTTGCTTGTGTGTCCACTCTTCACTTCAGGCTACCATGCTGAAGAAAACAAAGGTGAAACGTCGGAATACCGAACCGTCGATCCTACACGCTAATGGGGAGGGGGGCAAGAGCACGAACGAGTAGACACCAAAAAGCATTATATATCTCACCACATCCCCCTTGTACTACATCAATATCGAATTGCAGTTTAATAATCGACGAGTCGCGACCTTGTCTATCTCGTAAGATTACTAATTATTAGCACACATCGACACACATCGACACACACTCTCTCTCTTTTTCACACACTCGGAGACACAGTATCATGTATAAGCACTAAAAAGAAAAAAAACGCTCTTCCATCGAAGTATGTTTATTTTAAAACCAATTTCACGCCAATGAAAAATAATATTGCGAGTGCGTTAGGAAAAAATATAAGTTTGTAAAGTAATGTACGAATATAAGAGCAGGCCAAGCGTTCGTGACAGATGCCAATGACAAAAACTATTTTGTTGACCTTTTTACTTTTAAAAAACAACCAAAGTACAAATTATTAAAATTAATATACATATTTGTTTATAAAAGTATATGCATATGCATACGTAAAAATATGTATATATAAACGCTTTGCCAAGGCTGCTTGTCGTTGACTGGATTTAACATTCGGCGTGCGTATTGCAGGGCTCATGATGGCTCGCTAACTGCAAAAGATGCGATAACGTTTTACGAAACTATACCGGTGTGCATGTATATGTATAAATATGTACATATATCTACACACATACCTACTACCGGGAATTTGCCATCGTTGTAAATATTATACCTTCATCTCGAAGATACTAATTAGGTTCTTTTTTTTTGTTACCTTATACTCATTTCGCCTTTTCTTTTCTCCACGTTACACTTTTTCTTACACTTCATTCTTCTTCTTTTTTTGTTTATTCCATTGACTTTATTGGCTTCGCGCTTGTAAACTTGTTGTGTAAATATTGATTTCAGAAAATAATGTGAGAAATCAAAAAAAAAGCAACACACTGTTACCGTAGTTTAAATAGCTATTGAAATAATTGCCACAAGACCACGCTATTTTCATAATGAAACCCGCTTTTTTTCTCTCTCTCCGACAAAAAATAAAAGGCTCTTCTCGACTCTCGGATCTTTATTTACCTAGTTACATCGTGCATTGTCGTTGGGAGGGCCGTTATAATAGCTCAATGCATGACTATATAGACGAGTTATCGAGTGTTACATTCTTTTGTATTCGAAAAGGAACGATCGAAGCATATTGTCATTTGTAGCAACATAAGAGAGTTTCTATTCGGTTGCCTCGGAAAAGCAATTCAACTTTCCATTATCTGAATACGTGTTATGTTACTTGGGAAAAACATTGTACATCGTTTCATTTAAAAAGTTTCGACAATCACAAATGTTTATTTTTCTATACACAAACATAATTTTTTGCAACAAATGAAAATTTACGATGCGTCATTTTGAGTTTGATTTCCGTGCTTTAACTCGTAGAAATTTGTCCAATTACAAATATACATATTGTATACACGGTAGAACTGTTAAATTAGTAGCATCAGAGTATACTAATAATTATAATAATAACGGTAGCATCGTGTACTTGTATCAATCAAACTAGCCAACAGAGATAATTTAATTGCAACGATAGCGTTGTCATATTGCTCGAGCCGAGAGCAGAAATTTGTCTTTAAACGACTGAATTTTAGAAGCTATAGTACAGCCTTCGCTAGATAATTTAGCAGAAGCTAAAATTTGTTGCAGATATCTTTCGATCGAGAGCCATGACACCTATTATAGAACACTTGAACGAATCGCTTGATTCACTAGGCAAAAGAATAAGTTAACCATAACGTAGTGTTAAACATTCACCAAATCGTGTCTTCATCTATTAACGACATCTTTCTCATCGCGATAAGCTAAAGTAATAGGAATTGACAGAAGATGTTGCAATGTCGATCTAAATGGGAGTACAAAAAAGGCACTTGAAAAGGCATCACGTGATCATTTTTAAATTCGCTTGAATTAGCAAAAGCAAATTAATTGAGAAGAATAACCGCGAGACCTACGACGTGAAGGGACCTCATTTCACTGCTTTCTCGGCTATCCCCGTTTCTTTTCTCCGCACTGAAGCTCGGACAATAGCGTTGGCACGAATATTTCATATGCTCGTATAACATACACGCACACACTCACACCTCGTCACTCGCTCATTTTTGCTCTCTTCACTGCTTTGCCCCCCTCCCCCCAAAGTTTACCTAATCTTCTTCACACGCGAACACGAATTTTCTTTCTGTTAAATTTGTTGTTTGTGTTTCTTTTTTTCCTTTTTTTCTATTTTTTTTAATTCCGAGAAAGGGGAAATTCGTTTTCCGTTGGTTTACCCAACTGCCCACGTCAAAGCCTTTCCGCACGAAATAAACCCAGTGCCCTCATCTCCCGTATCCGCTTTAAGCACTTTCTCTCTTTCTCTCTCTTTCAACTCTACCTGTCGCTATACTGCTTTCTTCTTTACTTTCTTTAATTTTGTAGATGGTTAAACAGTTTGATATTTTGATTGCGTTTTCAAGTATATCAGATTTGTTGATTTTCTATTTTTAACTTAACAGCTTATGTGTGTACATAAATTTTGAAAAACTTTGTGATAATCTATGTTTTATACATCGGAATTTGTCCTATTTTTTTCCTCGACTGCATATTATACGATATTGTACAGTTGTTTATCTCATCATCTCGTTGTATTTTCTTTGTTTACAATATGCTGGATTGTATTGTCGAATCGAGAGCTGGTTTTTCATTAATGATCGAGCATGAGAAATGTATTAAAAATGACCGCGCAAACAAAAAAGCGCTTTTCAAAGGACAAATTGCACCGGAACTCTTTGAGCGATTTTTTTATCAAGAACGAAAAGCAAAGCTCTCGAAGGCTGTTTATCCTGCCAAGTCCCCCAACTGTGCAGGCAACGAACGCGCAACGACAAACGAAAACAAAGAGCTGCAAGTCCTCTTAAAAGTTCGTTAACATTCGCAACTAGCACGACGACGGCGGCCAGACTGACGAGCATAGTCTCTCGTTAAAACAAAAGCGCAGTATACCGATAAACTGTCCAACTTGTCCGCGGACCAAAGCTGCTCTTCGCTTTCGTTTGTCGGCCGAGCATAACGAGCGTGCCATACCCCCGTTCTCGCCTATATATATGAATATATATATATATAGGTAAATACCTGTGAACGAAAAAAACAAAGAAACTTAAAAAAAGCTCTGCACGCGTGCTCGTTCGCGTCTCTCTGTGTCTTTCTCTACTTATACCTTCCCCACACATACACAAAACACAACGGGGCCGCTCAATGTCTGCTCTACACACTCGTGACTCTGAACTAGGCGACGATGCTGCGCAAGCCCAAGAGCAAATGACGAAGGAACCCGGAGTCGAGCAGCACGCAGCTCGCACTCCAAGCAGCCGGTCCCACGAGCCAGCAGCTCCAGCAGCAGCAACAGCAGCAGTCGGCAGCAGCACTGCCGGCACCGCCGATCACGGCCGACGACCCGGACTCGGACGACTGAGAGTCGTGCGCCGGATCAGCCGTCACTTGGCTCCCTTGTTTCGGAAAAAAACGCAGGCAACCAAGTGCAGGCCAGAACAGAGCGACGACGACCTGACTGACTCGTCGTTGGCTATCGGCCGGCTCGAGGGTCTCATGGCTTAACCCTCCTCCCGGCCTGGCTCGACCTCTCTTCTCTAGCTTCTCGCACGATCCCGTTGCTCGCTTTTTCTTTGCATAGACGATCTCGGCGTCGCCGGCGAAACTCGACGCCAGCTCGTTAAAGCTCGAGAGCGAGCAAAGGATCGAGCGAGATGTCGAACGAGTCGTCGCGAGGCTGTTCTGGCCCGGTAGATCGCGGCCGGCGAGGCTTTATTGCGAGCGCTGCGCTCGAGCGAGCAACCACATATACAACTGGTCGTTAACGTGGCGCCTCGAGAAACGCGCGCGTATATATATACATGCCGACAGAACGCGATGTTGGGCGCATAGCAGAGCGGCGTTCCCGACAAGCCGACGACTGTTTTCTTTTTATTCTTCATTTTTGGTTTTCCGCTTTCGTTCAACTTTGTACAAACTCACACGATACTCACACGTTGACACGAACACTAGCGCACGCGAATGAATTTGCAATTAATCAAGAATAGGGCAGGGGGGGGGAGAGGGAGGCGGAGGCCAAGTTGACGGACAACTGTACCGTGGACCGGTAGTAATAATGTCCTGGCAACTCGTGTACACGCGCCACGTACTCACACAATACAAGCCAAAGCAGCCGGGGAAACGATATCCGATTGAAATTGAGGATATAAATATGCGAAGTGTAAAAAAAATGAAAGGACGATAAATAAAGGAAAGAGCGCAGTGACGCCGACGCCAAGCGGTCTCTCATCTTATTTTTCTAAACGAAAATAAATGCCAAAACTTTCTCGTATGAGAATCGAGCGATATAAAGACGAAAATATAAAAAACAAACAAACAAACAAATAAGTAAAATAAATTGATTGCCAATTGTCGCGCGAAATAATAGAGGTGGAATATAGCAACAGGTCGCGGGACCCACACGCACACGATGATACACAAATACAAACACACACACACACTAACTGGACAGCGGTAACACTGCGACACAGACTGGAAATAGGAAAGAGAAGAAGTAAATAAAATAGAAAAAATAAATAAAAAGTCTATACTATTTTAGAAAAGAGCGCGTGTAATAACGCGATGTTGACTATATTACCGAGTTTACCGAGCATTTGTCTTATTTTATAGGCTGTTACGTATCGTAGAGATTTAATCGAGACTATATTGATTATTACGAAAATGAATAAATAACAAAAAAGTGGAAAAAAGAGCAAGGAGAGCCGTTGAAACAAAAAAGAAAAACAATAATAATGTAAACGACAGGCTGTTGTAATATTCTGTTGGTCCCGAACGGACCACCGCGCACATACACACACAACGTTATTTTTTCTCCTTCTATCGATGACGATTATTTACGAATCGAATTTCAAAGTGACACGAAAGAGATGAGAAATATACTGCGCCGAGAAAAATAAAATAACAGAGAGAAAACCGTTACACTTTAAGAGACTATTTATTGTACGTAAGGTTTGTGTAATATTTCGTTGACGAGCCACCACCCACTGGTACGTTTGTTAAATTTAAGAAGATAAATTTTATCGTCATTCGTTCGCCGAAAGCAACAGCACAACCAGCTCCTTATAAAACACACATATTCATATTTATACAGACACATACACACATAGGACGCGAAAACGTTGATCATTAAGCGCAAAACTCCGTACAAAAAAAAAAGAAACTGTTATGAAGCGCAAACTCATATATATAATATGTATGTACATTTATTTTCTTTTGTAACAAAACTCCAAGGCGCCCAACCGCACTCGCAAGCTTGCAAGCTCGCACATGAAGACCCTTAGCGCAACTCTCTCTCTCTCTCTCTCGCGCGCTTATTTTATATAGGTGCCCATTATCGCAGCAGGCAATTGCACACCCCGTTAATTCCGTCATACACTTCGGACTCGATCTCTCGCAAGCACGCATTAGTAGCATCGTTCATAGGACTTAGATAGGACGCCGCGCGATTCTGCGGCGTTTATTTACGCTTAACACGCGCTTCGCGACCGTGGGGCAAAGGGGCACAGTGTTGGAAATGCCTTTTTTTTGTCCTCTTTTTTTCCACTGCTGCTCGATTGTTATTATTATTATTATCATAACTCCGTAAAATATCCGCGGATTATTGGGCGAGGGCCGTTACGCACTTTGATACTTTCAGTCATATACCATCGCACTCTAGCCTATACTGTAGCTGACGATTGTACTCGTTGTTTAGTCTCGCGCGCTATTATAGATCACTTGCGTTGCTCCGGCTGGAACGTTATCTCACCTGCCCTGTGTAGCGGAGAGCCTCGACTTCTGTACGCCGGAAGATTCTTAGGGAAAACTGCACAGCTGCGCATACAGACACATAAGTTTTGCTCTCGAGAGGCACGCGTTTAAAGTTACGGAAACACAACGTTGTTGAATAAGGTCCTCAAAATGTATTATCCGCCTTTTTTTCTCAACTATTTTTTAACAAGTCATTAATTTTACGAGTCACAAGCCGAAGTAGCAGGGTGAACGAATGAGCTGGCGAATTTGTACAGAAAAAAAGAGAGCCGCGAGTGCCGCCGAGGCAATTTTGGTGCCAAACACACAAATGTACATAAAAATATATCCTATACATAAAGAATAGAAATATATAGAACAAGTTAACGCGTTAGTATATACACACACGATATTTAACGAGCAACATCACGGAGAGAGGCTCAGCGAAAGAAAAAACAAATTCCTCAGCTCTTAAACGCTCTATTTCCCGCGGCTATATTATTAATTGAAAATGAATTTCCGTTGCCGTAGACAACTGTGTTTATTTTTTACATTAAATCGCGCCACACCCTAATGCAGACAATTCTTTTCAATAGAAAAAAAAATGTTCGCTATTCCCATCCAAGCGGTTAACGCTCGTAAAGCCTCGTATTTCTCGGGCAGCAAAGGTGTAGCTTCGCTCGCGATTAAAATTATCTCGGTCGGAATTTAGCGAAGGAAAGATGAAACGTGCGCTGGAAGAGAGATGGGAGAAAAGCTGGCAGTCGAGAATAGCAGCCTCGACGCACACGTGTCAGTCTCTCTCTCTCTCTCTCTCTCTCTCTCTCTCTCTCTCTCTCTCTCTCTCTCTCTCTCTTCTCTGTGTGCGCGCACGCGCTTGTGTGTGAGGCACACGCTAGCTTACACAGAGGCGTGGGAGATAAGGGCTCGAAGAGACTTGGCGAAAACAAAGCTTAGCACGCGGTAGAGGCTCTCCGATCGATTTCCCATATACTCCCTCTCTCTCTCTCTCTCTCTCTCTGCTGCCTCCAAAGAGAAATGCGGCTCACATCCCACTCTCGGTCGGTGCGCGCCCCTTCCAGATGAGCAGCCGAGAAAAATCAATTCCATCTACGTGTGTACAACGTATACACACGCGCGCATACTCGGCTGTTGGCTCTCTCTCGGCCCTTAGTCTCTAACCCTCGAAGAAAGAGATGATGGGAGGTATAAGGGGGAAACAGAGGGACAGGGGAGCCAAGGGTAAAAGAGGGCAAGGGCCACGTGCGAGTCAACTGAATCCTCTCTCTTTCTGTCTCTCTTCCTTCACGGAAAATACATTCGCACGCGCACACGGAAGGAGAGAATAGCGAGAGTAAGGGGCAGGTGTAGACACGGGAAAGCAGGAGCGCGGGGGCGCGCGCGCACGCTAGCGTCGATTATTCAATTAATTATTATTAAATTCTTCAAGATACAAATAACGCGTTCCCACGAAGTTAAGGACGTTAAAAGCGCGCGACTAACAAAAGACGTGTAACGCGACGTATTTAAAAAAAAAAACGAGAGTAACTACGAGGGAGAAAATTGTAAAAAAAAAAACGAAAATAACACAAAAGTAAGAAAAATAAACTCAGGCGAACGAAAATCTATTATTACGACGATGATAATGATGATAATGACGTTAACGCTTTTAGGAGGGGCAGCGAATTGCTCGAGACCTACTCCGCCGAGTGTGATGACACACACACGCATGTGCACACACACACGCGCCGGCGCATCTATATAAACACAAGGGGACATTACACGCGGACACACGTACACGCACACGCAAGAGTAATGATGATTAAATTTAATGAGAAAATAAAAAAAAAAGCATGAAAGCAAGCAAAAAAAATATTAAATAATAAATAAACGACAAACAAAACAAACTAAAATACGTAAGTAATGCGCAAAAGTGGCAAATAAAAAAAAAGAGCGTGAAGGAGGCGAGAACAAAAATAATTTAAAGAAATAAAACAAATTAATAATAATAATAATGATTATTATTGTTATTATTATTATACCGAGCGAGAGAGCGACGATGTGAATTTTGTGAGCGAGAGAGCGTGCGAATCGCGTTAAAATAGACTGCGCGCGACTGTCAAAATGATGATAAATAGAAAAATAAATAAATAAATCGAGAGGTAGTATTGATTGAAAGGAGATTATGCACAACTGATTCCGTAGAATGGAGAGCCGTGTAAACAAAGTCGAAGAAGTTACAAAAAGCGCCAAGTGATACTTGCGGTTTATAATAGAGGCACACACGAGAGTGCAAGTGTGTAGAGACTGTTTGACTTGAGTTGGCGAATCGACGGAATAGAGGAGAGCGTGTGTGTAAGGTGTGAATCGCCGCGATTGTGTCATTGCGCGTTAAAAAAAAGGGGGGAGAGTGGGAGCGCATAGCTGTATAAATGAAGGTAGCTGGCGGGTAACAAGGGGTGGGGGGGAGGGGGAGGCCGTTCGTAGCCGGATTATCGAACCGGCCTCCCTGCTCGTGAATCTGCCTGGGATGCATAGGGCTCAGCCGTTCGCGCCCGCGACCATCCGGACACTGCGCGGGGTTGCGCGCGACCCCGAGCAAAAGTGGCGCGAGCGGCGCATTCACGGCAGATTCGCGACGATCTAACAAGGACTGGTGTTTTTTTTCTCGATCGAAGGATCGGCCATCCTCCCACGCGATGGCCGATCATGCGACCACTGGGGCGTGCGTTTTGTGATTATCGTTTTCCTTTTTTTTTCTTCTTCTTTTTTGCTCTGTCAATGGACCGCGGCAAAGTGGAAGCGCGCGGGCCGGATTGGCGAGGCTACACAGATTTAAAATGAGGAGATGAAAAGAAAAAAAAAAGAAAAAAAAACGTTTGTTATTCTGACCAAACTGTAATACTGTAATAATATTGCTGTTGCATAAAGGATAGACGAAATAATAAGCTATGAACAATCTACGTATAATAAATAAATGTATGTGCTATAAGAACTTCATTCTTACCCAATGCAAACTTGTCCTTCTTCACTGATTTTATTTATCTTTCTCAATTTTTGTTATTTAGCGCATTGATTAATTTATTTGTATCTTTGATGAAAAAAATGAGCTAATTCTGTGGATCAAAAAAAAAAAAAAAAAAAAATAATTATTAATTTTTTGAATAATTAGTAAATGATGATAAAGAAAAAATTAAATTATATTTTCCATAGAATATTGTATTATTCAACAGAATAACATTATTTTCGTATTATTATTTTAAATACATTGTTTTATTTTATTTTGAATAATTTTAAACTAAATTATTGAAAGATAATAATTTGAAGGGTCATTCACTCATAAGGAATATGGTAAGTAAAGGTTGTATGAATAGTCTAAATAAAAAAATGCTTTTTTTTTTGTAAAAAAATTTTTCTTATTTGTAAATTAAGATACTACTTACATAAAAAAATGATCTGATTGAGAATCACAAAAAGATTCTTCACCAGAAACAGTAATTTTATAAAAATGTATGATTTTAACAATTGATGCTAAACAATGTATACAATTTTTTTAAGCCATAATTTTTGTACAAATGTAAGATAGCAATGGAATATTACAGCAATTAATTGTATTTAACAATACACTGAATATTGTTATAAATCACATGTGAACGGAAACAGTAATTTATTATTACTGTTGCCTAAGGTTTGTAAATATCCTTAAGTCATACAAATATTAAATACTTAATACATGGTTCAACAGAAATAAACAGAACTAAAATTGTTAGCAATATCATAAAAAAAAACTTAATTAATTTTACATTTATATCAACTAATTATAAGCCAAGATGACTGACATTTTTGAGATAATAGAATAACGCAAAATCCTGCAGCGTTTCTATTTCAGGAACTTTCACAAACATCAAATCTAATTTTATAACCAACTTCAACATTCTAAAACATTGTAAAGAATTGTTTAGTTTAATCTGTAGCTGTATTGCTTACAAACTTCATCTGTTTATTCTGAAAATTGTAAGTTTTAAAAATAAAAATACTTATGTAAAGTTAACAGAGATTAATTGTTTCTTTTCAATATTTTTTTGAGGTTTTTTTTTAATATTTTTAAACACAGATAATTATTTAAAATTATATTTTACTGCAAAATTATCTGTACAAATTGTGTTTGTAAGAGGAGAAGTAAGTGTCTGGGGTCAAATTCAAATCATATTTTAAAAAATGATTATTACTTTTATTTTATTATCACTGAAAGGTAATCCTCTCGAAATATTGAAATTAACAATTAAATCACCTAGACGTGTAGGTGAGGTATACATTAATAGTCGCAGTATTTACATGAGAAAACAAACAAAAAAAATTGTATGTATAGTATGTATAATAAAAAAAAGCCACCATCTTGATCGACGCCATACTTTCGAGATACGTTTCTGGCCTATGCTGTAAGCTCTCGTCGATCTTTATCGTTTTCACAGTTGCCCTTCGCGTTAGTTTCACCTTCCCTCAGACGATTCTTGGCTCAAAGTGGTGGAACTGATGGATGACACATCCTTCAAGCCGTTCGTCTTATCCGCCGACTTGGTCGTCACTTTGCTCATTACCGGACTATCCCAGTCTTCCACATCACTGTTCTTTGCAGTCTTCTTCGCTTTGTCCTTTGTTTTTACTTTCGAATAATTAGCCTCCTCCGATGATTCCCTCTTCCTCCTCTTCTTCTTCTTTTTCTTCTTGTCATCGGGAGATAGATCCCTGTGTTTCTTCGAGGTCGACGGTAGCGGCGACCTCGAAGGCGACCTCGTCCTGCGATTATTTACGCTTGGTGACCTCGAGGGCCTTCTATACCTGGGCTTTCTATCCACCGGCGAGATTGGAGAGCGCTTGAACTTGTAAGGCGAGGGCGAGCGCCTTGGGTATCTGGAGGCCGATGGCGAGCGCCTGGAAAACCTGGACACCGGTGAAGGCGAGCGCCTCGAGTACCTAGGCGGAGGCGAAGGCGAGTGCCTTGGGTATCTACGCGACGGTGGCGAAGGCCTCGAGTGTCTAGGCGATGGTGAAGGCGAGTGCCTCGAGTACCTGGACGGTGGTGGTGGCGAGGACCTGGAGAACCTGGGCGAGGGCGAGCGCCTCGAGCTCCTGGGTGGTGGTGACTCATAGTCTAAATGACGGTATTTATAGATTGACGTCGAGCTCTTGGCAGGCTTTAGCGAAAATTTAGGTTTTGCCAGGGGAGACGGAGAGCGCCGATAGCGACTGGGAGTAGGTGAAGTGGGTGAATAGCGGTAGCGTTTAGAGGAGTAAGGTGAGGGTGAACGCCTGGAACGACGGGAAGTCGGAGGTGACGGGGACAAGCGTTCGACCGAACTCTGTCGGTAACGACGGGGTTCGCGCTCGTTGTCCCAGGTCTCAACGCCAAGTTGCTTCTGCAAAATCTTGCGTTGCTCGATCAGTCGACGTAGATCGTCGTTGTCCTCCGTTGTTTTTTGCTTGTCTATCACGTACTTCAAACGGTCTTTCAGCTCTTTCTTTGGCACGTCTCGTCTCTCTCCAATTATACTAATGTCATCGTCGTTGTCCTCTTCGGATTTTTTCTTGCTTCTCGTACCAGAGCCTCCAGGCGCGCCATTGTCTATCGGCTCTTGTTTTACCACGACCTTTTCCTGCTTCACTGTAACCTTCTCTTTCTTCACTTCGACCTTCTCCTTCTTCACTTCGACCTTCTCCTGCTTTACTTCGACTTTTTCCTGCTTGATTTTGACTTGGCCTGACGCAGCTGTCGAGTTGTCGCTCGTAGATTCATCGGCTTTGCTGTTACTGAGAAAAGATTGGTTGGGCTTGACGGAAAATGCAAAGCCGTCGATCGTCGTGAAATTGGCAGTAGCAGGAGGCGGCGAAGGAGAGTTTCCAGGCACGCGCACGGGTGTTTTCATGTTTTCGATGTCTTCAAGATTTGAGGCTGGCTCTTCAAGGTCGACTACCACTTGTTGTTTTGGAGGTGGCTCGATCACCTGAAGCTCATCATCGTCAATGTCGATGGGCTCGTCCTTGGCATTCCCTTCGACATTAGCAATTGGCTCAGTCTTTACAGCAACGTTTTCAGCATCTGTTGGCTCTGTTTTTACAGTGACATTTTGTACGTCACCCGGCTCGGTTTTCACAAGGACGTCTGCTGTGATGTCGATTGTTTCTGTTTGTGCAACGGTCTCATCCACCGTTGGTTTGCTTGCAGTAACAGCATTATCCTTTTCTACTGGTTCAGTTTTGATAACAACATTGTTTACCTGAATGGGTCCGGTCTTAACCGAACTATCGGAATTATCAACTGGCTCAGTTTTTACTTTAACGCGCGAAGTAACTGGTGTTGAAGCCTCATTTTCACGATCCACGGGTTCCTTCTTGATTGTTATTGGAGAATTTGAAGATTCGGAATCCGAAGATAGTTCGCCTTCTTCTTTTTCTTCTGGTGTAGAACGCTCTATCTTGATTCGTTTCTTTTTGGGTTCTAACTTGACTACTTTTTCCTTTTTCACCTTTGAAGGGGATGGATAGTTGTATCTTGTGACTTCCTCGTCAGACAGGGTTATCTCTCTCTTGACAGAACTAGAAGAATACAGTGACTCCGAAGAATAATCATAGTATCTTTTCTCATAAGATAAAGGCCTGTGGCGCTCCGTCTCCTTCCCTGA
Organism: Anagyrus pseudococci; assembly: GCA_030522585.1. Classification (NCBI taxonomy): domain Eukaryota; kingdom Metazoa; phylum Arthropoda; class Insecta; order Hymenoptera; family Encyrtidae; genus Anagyrus; species Anagyrus pseudococci. The sequence goes on from JAPYYQ010000396.1 coordinate 203,799, forward strand.
TGGACTGTCGTACATTCTCTTAAGATCACGGATTTTTAAGTTTGAATTGGGCTTTGGTTTTGAAGAAGAACTTTTGTCCTTTGGCCGATTTGGAAGTTCAGACAAAAAGTCAAACTCTGGTAACGTTGACTGCACGGGAGAAGATGGAGAGTCATAAGACCTTTTTCTTTTAGAGTCAGACCTGTAATCAACGTTATCTTTTGACTTCTTTGATTGCTGCTTTCGAAGATCAGACAAAAAGTCAAATTCTGGTAACGTTGATGATGGTGGAGATGATGAACCGCTACGTCTTTCTTTCTTGATTTCAGATTTATGGCTTGAATGTGAGTCTTTTGACCTATTAGGAAGTTCAGACAAAAAGTCAAATTCTGGCAATGTTGATGGTCGTACTGGAGAAGTTTTCTCAGTTTTCACTGTACAAGTGTTCTTTTTAGATGAACTGGCTGAAATTTGGTCGTCTACTAATGATACGCAGTCGAAAGTTCGATCCTTTTTAGAATACCGTTTACCGTCAAAGAAATGCTTGCCTCTTGCTGAATAATTTTTTATCTTGGGTAGACTATCGCGTCCTGAATCTTTCGACGACGTAGATACATCATCATCCGATCTTTCTTCTTTCACTGATGGACAATCGAATTTCGAAGCTGAAGAACGTTTAGTTGCAGAAGGCTTGTCAGGAGAACTATCATTTTTTGATGTGCTTTCATTTGAAGTTTCCTTTTTAACTGGTAAAGAAGGACAGTCATAAAATTTTAAAGTTTTCTTGCTTATCATAGCAGGTAAATTTCTAAAAGATGTGTAAGGTGTGGGATCAATAGGTACTGAAATCTCAGGTCTTGGAGTTTTGGAAGGAAGTGATGGGGCATCAAATTTTGGCTGACAACCTTGGTTTCCCTTTTTTACCGAAACCTTCATATCCTCTCCATCAGAATCCCAGTTTTCCTCCTGGTAAACGTTAACTGTTGGACCAGAAGAAATAAGTTCTATTGATGGCTCGATTAGCGACTTTCTTTCAAAAAGAATCACTACATCGTATGCATTTGGTACTGATGGTGATTTATCCAAAATGCAAGAGCGCATGGGGACAAACTCATCTCCCAAATAGTCATCTTTCATTGTCAATTTTTGTAGCTGCCTTATGATTTCTCTTGTTAGAGAACCATAAACTGCAACTCTCCATACACTAGGCATATTCCGTAGAGCAGAGTAAACAAAGTGACCTATTAAAAAAAAATGTGTTAAATTAGTTTTAATTTATATTTAACAATACTAATGTGGGTTTCTCAAGATTGATATTTTTAAATTTATAAAACAATTCAATTTTCTCTCTTAAAAATTTCTTAGTTTAAAAAAAAAAATATTTCATCAGATAATTTTAATATTTTAGAGTTTGAAATTTTTTATCTAGAAATTGCATAAATTGTTTTAAATTTTTATCAGTTTTGTTAACAATTTTACAATACTAAAATACAGATTGCATTAGTTGCATGAAAATTTAAAATTTTCTATATTGATTTTTATTTGTCTTATATTTTATATTTATATATATAAAAAAAAAACTTGAGTATCCCACATGTAAAAAAAAAAATAAAAATAAGTTATATGTATACTTTTTCCAAATGGTGATGAAAGATCAAGTGATGCTACTGTCATACATTTCTTAACTAACGGTGAACATTTAGTAAAAACGTCCTTTGCATTACAAGTTATAAATGTTGCATTATGCACAGTATTATATCTTGCAAGATTTTCAGCAGCATCAACTTCGTGTTGTAATGGATTTAACCCTATTACTTTGTCACATTTCTGAAACATATAATAGAAAATTATTGTCATATTTTGAATCAACTCTTATATCATTTATATTATTGATAATACATACATATGATAACATGAGACTTAATACTCCAAAATCACATCCTATGTCAATAAATGTAGTATCTGCAGTAGGCGCCAAATACTCAGACATTAATTTGCCCAGCTCTATAGCTTGTATAGAATTAAAATTCATATTTGTTTTTGGAGTGTAATTAACTTTTATTGGCCCTACTTTATCTCTCAATTCTATAATACCACTTAATAATATAGGTTGAAAATTGCCTTTTTTTTGAGACCTAATACAAAAAAAAATTATTTTAGATCAGTTTACAGAAATTGATACTTATTTAAAACTTATATAACATACCATCTAACATTAGTGCAGTATAAAGATACTACATTACAAGATCTTCCAGGTCCTGAGTCAAAAAATCTTTGTAAATGGGGTATAAGTGCTTTTACACCTTTACCACAAATACTTAGTTGCAGCTCTTTCTTATAATTGCTTCTTATTTTAATGTATGTCCAAGTTGGTTTTTCGTATACAGTATCAGGTATTTCATCATCATTTTCATACAAAGAAGGATCTTTGGAAGTCATCTCAGCAAATTTTTGAAATAACTGTAAATTTATACACAAATTAATAAACATATCTCACAAGTTTCAGTTATATAATATTTAAAAAGTAAAATGTACCTCAACAACATGCATTACATGTTGCGGAAAGTCTTCACTAAAGATATTGTTGCTTTGAGTAGTAATTGATGTGCCCACATGTTCAAGCAACAAAACTTCGCAATCAAATGTATGAGCATGTTCAATTTCTGGATCTACAACTTTACATCTAGTAACACCTAAAAAATTATTTTATTAAAATTAACTGCAAGAGTTACAAACAAGTTAAATTATATAATATTAATTATATAAAATTGTAACTAATAATGATACTCTAGTTAAATAGAAATAATAAAAAATTGAGTTAAGTTCTTCAAGGTTATGTTTATACATACAGATAAATTTCCAATAATTTGTCCAAGGTTTGCGTAATGAGGGATGTCTTGGATAATCAATCTGACATAATTTACTATTATGATCTTGTTCCATTCTTCTAATCTGGTCTCTTGTTGCTTGACTGCATGTTTGGTAAATGTTATTGCCCAATAGATCCAAAGTGATTTTAGCATCTTGAACTTTTTTTTTGAGCTTGACAAAAATATAATAATTTAAAATATTGCAATAAAACCAATTTATTTATATTTTCTTCTAAGTTGTATGCTTCATACCTGTTTATCATACCATGCAGGAACTTTTTCATCATCATCATCATCATCATCAGGAAATTCGTTGTAATAATCTTCATATTGTTCCTTTTTAGCATCAAGAATGATATCTTCATTCTTATCATCTTTTGCATTTATATCAGGGATTCCAGTCTCTAAATCTTTGTCAATATTATCCAGCAAATCATTGATTTGTTTGTCAAAATCTGGATCGTATTCTTGCTCATTAGGTACATTTGGCTCTGCAATAGGCCCAAGCATTGACTCGTCATTGTCTTGGCTTCTGCTGTCCTCTTTGTGAGAACCATTGGCTCTACTATACCTGTATGTCTCTTGGTAATAATTCATGTCTTGGTCATGTATATATTCAAAATCCAAGATGTTATTACAGGAATCGTCATTAATGTCATTAATAGAAGAATCTTCAAATTCAAATCCTTTAGAATAATGTTTTTTGAATTTTTCCAGCTCATTTATATAAATCTCATTGTTCCCTAAAATAAAAAAAAAATTTTCATTTCTCTTGCTGATTAAAAATAAAAAACAAAATTAACTACAACCCAAAGTTACAAGCATTTAATTGAATTAACAATTCAAGAGAAAAAATTCCAGTATCAAAAACGTTTATTTAAAAACCTACAGACATGCTCAAGTTGTCAATATAAACGAAAATAAAGACAGAAAAAGTAATTGGAGAAAGAAATGGCTGTGAAGGAAATGACGTCACTTAGCTCTCGATTTCCTTCGTATATACACGCAAGCACAAAGTAGAAGGTACAGTAGTTTTACGTAATAAGACTCGATAAACCCGAAGAAAAACTAAAAATCTCATCCTTTACCCGAGCAAACAAAACAAAAAAAAAATGCAATTGTACACAATGAGAAGTAAAAGGCAAGAACAAAATAAGAGCCTTAGACCCGAGGCCGAAAGTAAGGGGAGGGACTCGAGCGACTTTGAGGTTAGAATTGATGAGAAAATAAAGCAGCTTCGGCGCAAGGTAGCAAGAGAACTTGTGTCCGCCCAAAGCACACATACTTAATAACGAGACAATTGGAGCTCAGGCTTTAGTCTCGAGCTTCGAGCTGGCGTCTTACTCCTCGGCCACGCTCCAAAACGTCCAGGAAAACTTGCCTGCGCTCTAGCCGTCGTTGGTTGCCCGTCGGAGTTGTCGGCGCTCTCTCTACACAGTCGACGCTATGCCCGCACAGCAGCGCGCGACTCGCTGACGCTGCGCGTGCCCCGTATAAGAGAGGAAGAAACGCTAGCTCAAAATGGCCGGGAGATTCGAGAAAAGGGGAAGGGGTGTTGGCGTCGTGTGCCACTGCAGCTGTTACACACTGCCGCCGCACCTATACTGGCCAAGCCAGTACCTGCACAATGCCACAGTGGAGCTGACGTTAGCAGTGGGCTCCTCTGCTGCTCCTGTTTATTATGAAGCCCCTGACAATAGTTCGCGGGGTCTGCGCGTACGTATTGCAATTGAAACTAGTTTGGAGCTTCTAGACCCGTGCGCATTTTAAAGGTCTAAAAGAGGCTGTCGAGGCTGCCGCTGAGAATAAGAGTTGCGTTTATGCATCGGGAGTAAAGTGGATCGATAAGAGATTCCACTGCTTTAACACCGCACGACAAACGTCCCTTGAGTTACGACGAATATCGGTCGACTTTTACGCTTGTTGGTTTTTTGGAAAACGATTACGTCGTATATTATACGATGAGCTAGTTGTTTGCCAGTTAAACTTTCCAATGCCATACGTATATAATGATCTCTAAGTCTCAAGGAATCTATTGAATTATGAATGTTAATGAACTTTGAATTTTAAAGCTGTAGCACAGCAGTGTAAACTAATTTGTAAAAATACTCTTCTTCATCTAAATTTCAAATCGATAAACTTTTGATTCAAAATAAAGGGAATATTAAAAAGTATTTTGAGTCATTATTATTTGTTTGTAATGGTATCGCATAAATATTTATTTAATTTACGTATAAACATATGACACTAAAGTTACTAAATTTCTTTAAAAACTAATTTACTGTGTCAATTAATTTTGTTAAAAATGTTTAATTTAGAGGTAAATTGTTAGTACCATCTGATATATATCAGACAGTATTTACTACAAGTGTTTCAAAAATCAATCCGTTCTCTTAAATCCTGTATGTTAACGAGCAAATGTAAATTGAATTGAGGAAAAAAAAATGTAAAAACCTTTTTCCTCTATGTTACCAATTGCTACAGCGAGAATAAGTTATCTCTATCTACAGATATAGAGAAAAATATGTTTAATTTGCCAAAAAAAAAAATTTGTAATTCTAACTTTGTCAACTGATTCCATGACAATCCACACATACACTTTCACATGAAAACCAATTATCTCTTAAAAAAAATATTCACTCACCATAATGATCAAACAGATCCTCCGAAGATTCCGACGACGCAGATATGCTCATATCCTCCTCCCAGCCTTCCACCAAATTTTTGGATAAGGACATCTCTTACTTAATGATTATCTAATAAGTTGAAACTTTAGTTGTACCTTTCACTCATCGTCGCAGTCCGCACATTCTTTCTACGTCTCGCTATCCGCAGGCATAACAAAACCTGTCTGCGAAGCAACGCTTACGAGAGTGTAGCATTACGCAAATAGCCAAAAAGCCGCGCACATAGTGTAAAATCCTTCATTTCCAATCCTCGCAAGAAGGGGCGATTCTTTGTAGCGTAAAAAGTCTTTTCACTTATTCTCAAATTTGCCAACACACACGTACCTACCGCCTAAAAACTAACGAACCGCGCACTAAATCGTTTTATCGTCCTCGCGTTTGGCAGACATCAATCCGAGATTTCTTTTGGGAGAGAAGCAGGTTGCAGCAGGCTCACACCTCCTCTAATACGTCTAGCGTACTTGACGATCGGAAACAAATGCAAGTCTCTCGGCGCGGTGAGTTTGGACTAGAGCGCGCGCGGAGGGCAACTTCCGATCGAGTTCCGAGAAAAGCACTACGTAAGACAGCGCCGCTGCTCGGCTGCAGTTTATTGTTTACACTGCAGAGTGCGTTTTAAAGAACAATGCCCTCTACAATGTTTATTTACGTCTTGGCGCTGTTGTTGTTGTTTTTTTTCTCTTTTTTTCTTTTAACGCACAGCTATTTAAACAGATCGCCGATTTCGAAACTTTTAATCGATCATACCTTCGGTGAATTTGGTTTGACCAAACGAATCGTGCGCGTATTTGCATATTCGCTTCTTTCCCACTTCATGCATATTGATTTTTTTCCTCGAACATTTTGATGAAAGTTTCGTTTCTTTTTATTTTGCTTCTTTTCGAAGAGCTTAGTCGACGGGAGACGTTTATTAGATTTTTCAAAAATAGGCGTCGCGTTAGAATCGATCGAACGCGAATATTACGAACGCGACGGTCGACTAATGGCGCCGAAGATAAACGATAATCCATCGACAAATTTCATAAATACTTTGCCGAAAAGATGAAGAAAAAAAATCATAGTCATGAATTAATCATAAATCTCATTCTCATTAGTATGTCACGGCGCGCAACTTTGACCCCTACGCTCGCGTATTGCCATACAATCCATTAAAAAAAAAGGGGAAAGAAAACAAGAAAAAGAAACATTCCGAATTTACGTTTGGCAGGATATAGAGAGAGAGAAATATTCCAACAACCAAATCGACTGATATTGAAGGAGCGTAGGGTCCCGAAAGGTTTCTTATCTCATTGGCATCGAAGATACGCCTACTCATCATGATATTCGCAAAGAAAAATCGAACCTTCCTCGATATAAACAAGCCTCCACCGGGCTCGTCGACGCGATTTCACGCGCAGCTCTCAAGGCGAAATAACCCGAACTCCAAGAGAGAGAGAAAGAGCTCTCGGTATAAGTGCGTGAGAGAAGGAAAGAGTAAAGTACATGCACCATCAAGCTGCGGAGCGGCGACCGAGCAAGCTCTCCTCTATATCCCTCGCCATATAAATGCGATCGAAATCGTGACGTGAAAGCGACATGCGTGCGCGGGGACGCGCTGCGGGCTCTCTCTCTCTCTCTTTCTCGCACGCGCTCTCTCGCAGACACGACAAATCGACGGGAGAGAAAGAGAGGAAAAAAGCACAAAACAGCCGCAGACCAACAAGTAAAACATAGAGAGAGAGAGAGAATTAGTTTATAGCAGCAGGGGCAGCAGCCAGCAGTAATAATAGCGCATGCTCATCGCGCGGGGCTGTATAGAGAGCGAGAGAGAAAGAGAGCAGGGTAAGACTGAGGGAAAGAGAGAAAGAACGACGGCAACATTTCTCTCGCGCGCGGCGCGTCTCCTTTGCTTCGGCGCGCGCGCTGGGCCCCGGTCTCTCTCTCTCTCTTTCTCTCTCTTTTCCTCCGCCTTCTCCTTCGGCAGTCGCGCGCGGTGGCGGCGGCGTCGCTGCCGCCACCATTCCGGCATCTCTCCTCAGTATGCTTCGAGCCACGTAGCAGCCAGTCACGCGCGACAGAGGCCGCACACTCTTTCCGTTCGATAAACCGGCCTCTCCTCTCTTTCTCGTCTTCCCTCCTTCCCCTCCCACCCTCTTCCATACTCTGTTTCTCTGGCGACAAGCACCGGGAGTCCATAACGCGCGCACCCACAACATACACACACATACATCCGCGTGCCAGAGATATGCGCGAGTGAACGAGAGATAGAGCGAGTCTTTTTAAACCGCCGCCTCCTCCTTTGCCCCCCTAAATTCAAAGGCCCGGCAAGTGCGTGGCTGTTGATAAAGACCGCGAAGATGCGCCGGTAACAAACAACCTCCACGCGCCCCAGGAGCTATACGGTAAGTGTTGTTTGTTCTTTTGCCGCATATACATAAAGAGAGAGAGAGAGGGGCTCTTACGCCGATCTTTCGCATTATCATCCGGAATCTTACGCGGCTGAACAACCGGCGGCGCCTGACTCCGCTTTCTCTCCCTATATACCGTTCTCTCAACTCTTTCGCTCTATCTCTCTCTCTCTCTTACTTCAGCGGGGGGCGACAAACTGTATAAAGAGGGGGGTCGAATCGGCGCGAGTGGATAAACGCAGCCGGACTGCGGCGTTTTCAGTCTGGAGCGCGCGTGTGACGTCACGCGCTATGGTCGTCAACATAAAGTTCATACGGGGTGAATAGGCGCAAAGCGTACGGGCAATTTGCCGAATTTCGTTTGATTAGATTTTTATAACACCAAAGCAAAGTCGGTACAGTGGAGAGTATCTAGTGCGCATATCGAGGAAAACAAATTTTCAAGCCGATCCTCTTGTTTTCTGGTTCGGAGCAATCGCGGTGTTGATAATAGACACCGCTGGCATAAACAATGCTAATCAGTCGATCAATTAATAATTGAAATAATGAATTTGACCTCGGCGATCCAACGAGGGGGTAAATTTTTGACAAAACAAGCGTATACACGCTGGAGAAATTTCTTTATAAAAAATTAAAGGGTGTCGAGTCTCAAGCTGGGATAACAACGCAGATGCGTGCGTGCGATGCGCGCCCCAACGGGACGTACACAACGTACTTAGTACGCGCCCTACGGCAATTATTAACAATATGTACTTCGATTGCTAATTCATCGAAAGTCGTCAAATTAAAGTACTTACACTCTTTTTCTCCATCATATGAAATTTTAACCCTCTTTCGATTGGACAAGGTCAAATTCATAGGTTCGTTATTATATAGTTTTCGATGGATGGGTGTTCGTTTTTATTTTTTAATTAGAATTTTTGGTAAACGATCGATGAATCATACTTCCACTGCAAATGATAATTATGTTCCAGGTACACACCGTAAATCAGTTATGACCGATCGAGCATTGTTTAGCCTCAGTTTGTTTACCGGATGCTCCGAGAGCTCCAATTATCATTTAATCTCCGAGAACGAATCTATCGTGTCTTCGAAAGTCGAAGAAGAAATAATAAGATAATCGTTATTCTGACTCCGAGTTGTAATTAAATATCAAATTTGGCGATGCCTACATATTTTTCGCGCCTATTGCGTATATACCTCAGTGTTGAAACGGCCACGGCATCATCATCCCGCTCCAAACTGAAAACGCCAATGGAGTAGGGGGGAGAGCTTGTTATTTCTTTGGGCCAATCTTCCAAGAAGATCATCTCTCGCTCGCTCGAGCGTTCTAAAGCCATGTGCGATTATCTTATAAAGTTTAACATTGTTACGCTTCTAAAGAGCCACATCCGAGACGCCTAAGATCGAGCACTCTCTCTCTATCCCTCTTTCTCATTCTATTTCGCTCTACGTCTCGCTCTCGCTTGCAAGTGCCATTCCTTATTCTTTAGCTCAGAGATAAGCCTCGGGCGCGATGACTGCGCGGGCAGAGAAAGAGAGAGAGAGAGAACTACTGTATACGGTCGAGGAGAGCAAAAGCGAGCGCGGTGAATCGGCTCGCGAATTGCCCGGGTGTCTTTGCGCAAGAGAGAAAGAGAAAGATCAACCTACTCAGGTCGATAACAGGCCCCTTTCGCGTCAATAAACAATTTCAAACGGGCGAGCGAGAGAGAGCCAAGTTGCGCCGGGTATACGCCCCCGCCGCGTCTGCGCTTGTTATGCGCGTGACGCGCAGAGCTCAACAACGTGTTTCTCTCGCCACGAGATAGATAAGCGCGTATAGATTATCGACAAACAAAAAATAGAGAGAGAAAAAATTGCCTTGGCTATATCGGAGTAATCCGCCAGCGCATTGAAAAATTCCCGAATATAAATCACGGCAATTCGGGGAAATCGCAAAGAGCGAGTAAGCGAGAGCGAGCGTATGAGCAACAGCAACAACCCCTTTCCCCCGAGATCAGCAGAGTCGGGGACGTGTGTGTTTCGTGAGCGGTGTCACGACAACGGAGAGGCGGGTGCGCCTGCCCCCGCTGAGCGCGGGAGATCTGGCAGTGCGAGAGTGTCGGCGGCAAAATACGCCGGCTATACGGGCCGTAGCGTGATATAACTGCGAGAGAGGGACAGTAGCTGGAATAAGCGTAGCTATATGTTGTAAAAGACGCACGCACACCCGCACACATTCATGCGTGTAACGCTGTATAGCGGCAACGCGCGTGCGTGTCCCGGTATCGCGCACAGCCTATATTCCATGCCTCCCACCTACCCTTCTCTCTCCCTCTCTCTCTCTCTCTCTCAGTTGAGATAAATATTTAAACGAGCCTCTATATGCGCGAACGAGAGACAGCGCCCGAAAAATAAGATCGCTTATGTGTACGTTTAACACAGAGACTCGGCTTTCCTCCTCCCGTCTCTTGCGCACAAGTGCGCGAATATGCGGGAAAACGATGCGACTCTCCCTCTCTTTCTTTCTTTCCGCGCGAGGCTTTTATGTATTGTGCCCTCTCCGCACTTGTCGAGCTGTAAACAACGACGTGTGGTCTTGTATGCTACGGGACGAGTCTGAAGAAATCGGAGCCGATAAGAGATTCGCGAATGAAAAAAAATGCACATATATATACGTATAAGCACAGTTGAACGACACAATCTCGCAGCGTTCGCAATCTCTCTCTCTCTTTCTGTGCGTCGCGGGGAGAAGGAGGGTTGCCAGCCGATTCAAACTCGCGGTTGAAAAGATGAATTGATAGAATAATAACGTCTTCTGTTTGTCCGAGTATTGGAGAATTACACCGGTGTCGAGGGCGCGGGAGGGGGGGAGAGAGCTTTCCAGCGAGCAGGAGCGAAGGAGCTACAACGCACCACCAACGACCAACCCACCCTTTTGTAAGGCTGATCGTTCGTACTTAATGCTCCACTCTCTCTTTTGACGCGACGAATGACGCTTTGGAATTTTCCGATCGAATGTAAAACGCGAGTGTTGTAAGGGACGTTCGCCGTATTGTCTTGTACAGAACATACGTTCTCTTATACAGAGGGTAGGGGAACGAAGCGTAAGCGCTTTAACGAATAATAAAAGATCGGATTTGACGTAAATTCAATCGAACGTCACTGCGATATTGTTATTCCCCATGTTTCTTTTTTTTCCCCCAAGAAAATGCGTGTTTTAGGGAAAAGATAGAAAAAAAAGGTGTTTTGACCGGAGCGCCCCGGGGTCCTAACGTAATCTGAAATCGAGCCGTGACGGCGCATGGATTTCACGGACTCGCTACTCTCGGGCGGCCACGGAAAGATGGCCGGGGGGATGGGCGAGGAGGGAAAGAGGGACGACGACGATATGGAGAGCAAAGATAGGCATAATTTATTGGAACGACGTTATTGGCCGCTATCTCGCTCCCTCCCTCTCTCTCTAACTCGCAGCTCTTTGTATAGTCGGCTGGTTATGTTTTTTTCTCTTTTTTCCATTTTTTTCCTTCATCGTCACTTCACCAATAAGCGCTGCGTGGTGTACGCGTTCGGCCGGCTAAGCGCGCGCAGCATTGAGAGCTGAAATACCGGGAGATAAATCACTTAAATAGTGATTGATCTTTCCTTTATTTTAAATGCTAATTAAAAGAGAGCCGCGCGAGCGCTCGCTATACGTTGCGCGCTCGCTCGCGCTATGCTTTGCGATTTCCGGAAATTTCGTCCTCCTCTTATTGCCATTCACCGGGATTAATAAACTCTCGCTCTATCTCTCCCTCTCTCTCTCTCTCTGACTTTGTCTCTCTCGTTTCATCAGTTTTTCGGGCAATTTATGCTAATTGGTTCGAAAACCCGTTTTTTTTTCTTCGATTGGTAAACGCCAAAGCCACTAAGAGAAAACACACGACGCAATATATACGGTGTGCTTGTCTGTTGGCTTGCGTCGGTACAAAACGTCGTTCGTAACATTATTTCCACGATAAAAAAAAAAGAAGGTATAGATTTTCAAAGGTAAACATTTGTTTTCCACGATCCCGTGGTATTTAGACGGGCATCGGGGAAGGTCGGCGCGTTTACGATAAGACGCGCGCGAGAGAGCGAGCATCAGTAATCGCACCTGCAGCCCGTTTTCGTGCGCGTAACATCTTTTTACCGCTGTCTCTCTTTCCGTATCATTGACGATTTTTCAAATAGTTCGGCCAGGCTCGCTACGCGGAAAAACAAATGTCTTTTCTATATATAAAAAAAGATTGAATTTTTTTTTCGAGGCAAAAAAAAACGAGAGGTAGAAAAAAAAGAAAGGAGGAAGAAGACGAAGAGAAAAAAAAGAAGCAGGAGAATTTGGCAAACGTGTTCGTGCGTGCGTGTGCTCGTGCGTTTTATGAAGGTAGGACTTTGATAAAAGTTTATACAGGCGGATACGTCGAGAAACATTGAACACGCCGGCGACGCAAGAGAGCGGCTCTCATTAATACGTTTCACTATGCAGCCCGCTTCGAATTTTATCGGTTTCTATCGCGTTCGATGCGTGACAGAGGCGCACGCACACTCGCGCGCGTAACACGCGGATACGTTTGTGTGCGGAGAGTATACTTCGGTGCGTTGCCCGCGATGAAAGACACGAAAGAGAGAGAGAGAGAGAGAGAGAGAGAGTGCGTGTGGGTAGGTGTCGGTGACGGTGGTGTATATACACAAGCTGGCCGTCTCACGGTGTAAAATTGTAAATTCGCCCGCTAAAAAAAGCCTGCGACTCGCGCGAGGTGAAGAAACTTTCGCTAATTTAAAAACGAAGGAGGAAGCGGTAAAGCAAAAAAAAAAGAAGAAGAAGAAGCTAAAGCTAAAGATGAAGAAACAGCGCTAGTAGTCTCGCGAGAGAGAGAGAGCTAGATTTTGGATTCTAATCCGGCACGTTATATAGGCGTTTGCGCCAAACTTTTCTACGTCGTTTGCCATTGCCAGATAGGAGAGAGATAGGAGCGAGAGAGGTCGTTCGCGCATTCCTCAGGGCCCCCTCTCACGAAATTATGATTAACGCCGTTAATATGTTAATCAAGCCGATTAACAAGCTAAAATCCGTACGCGCCCCGGTGAGCCTACGCGCGCCAAACGACATTCCCAGCTTTTTAATACGCGCGTGTGTGCGCTTATACACCTCCAACACGTCTACGTTATACACCGTGTACACACGCGAGAAGGCCATACGCGATTATATGTGTACGGGCGTGTCTGTCGGCACATTCTCTCTCTCTCTGTATATTTTTTCCGTACCCTCTCTCTCTCTTACTTGTGTACAGGCGGTATTATAGGTTGCGGCGCGGGGAGGAGCAGTATCGAACAGCCTATAAGCCAGGGCGATGTGTTTTTTTCGAGTAAGAAAGAGAGAGAGTGAGAGAGCGCGCGATCAGTGCCGCGCGCGCAGACTCGGGGCCCCGAAAAAGCCGAGAAAGACCTTGAAATGCCGTGAACCCTCTTTATAGAGGAAGCCCGCCCGCGCGCAGACTTCTTCGCGCACAACACACCCGCCTCGCTTCTCTCTCTCTTTCCCTTCCGTCTTGTACCTCGGACATATCTTTCCGAAAAACTACCGCCTCTCTCTTCTCTCTCTCCCTTCTAACGGTATACTTAATCATCTGGGAACGAGAGAGCGACCAAAAACACCACCATCCTCTCTGCTCGTTCTCTCTCGAGCTCCATACTTTCTTCTTCTTTCCTTTCGCCAACTTTTTTGATAAGACCCATATAGTCCGCTTGTCTTGTCTTCCAATGTGTTGGCCTCTGTATTTAAGATAACTATCTTTCTCTCTCTCTCTCTCTCTCTCTCTCTCTCTCTTTCGACATCTATTTCTATTGCTAATGAATTCCAGCGGTTATTCTTTTTTTCCTTACTTTTTTTTTGGTTTCCTTCGTTTTAAGACAGACCTCGTTTGGCTTTTACCTTCGAATTAATTGATTGGAAATTCGTGGGACGCTCGCGAATATATATCTGTACATACGCTCGCGATATATACATATGTTGGTTTATTTTTATCGAGCGACGATTGAACTGCTTCTCATTGAGAGGAGAGAGACAGAGAAAAATGATGCGTCACTTCAACAAATGCAATACTCGTCGGAAATACCGATAACATTCTTATCAATGCCTGTGCACGTTATTTTTATTATTTTTCACACATTCACATCCACAGCCACACACACACATGCGCGCATCATTATTCTTCAATGAGAAAAACCCGGGTGGAAAATTTTCGTACGCTCAAAAGCCGAAAGCTCTCGTATTTCTTTAAAAAAAAATTAGTCTTCGTTCTTCGTTTCCGCATATTATTTAAATCGCACGCAAGAGACAGAGAGAGAGAGAAGCGTGTTATTCGTATCGTAACCGTCCAATTTCCATCTATGTCCCGTCGACGCTGTATACCTGGTCCCCGGGCGAGAGCGACTCTCGAACGACAAACACTTTTTTCTCTCCAGCCCGATGATAGAATTAATAGGAGGAGAGCAATAGAAGGCAACGTTATAGATCAACGTCGACGTATACGTACAAGCGCTCTGCCCCCCCCCCCTATAACACGTGTCCCGCGACGATTTCTCTCCGTACGTCGATAATCTAACTTTTATCGGCGCCGCGGCGGGTATACGGCACTCGGCTCGAATTAGACGCTCGGGAGGGCCATCGCTGTGGCATCAATTATTTCCTTCAATCGAAGCCGGCAAACGAGATCCGAGAGCCGCCGAATATTCCCCCCGTCACCTCGTTCGTACGCCCATAGAGACATTTTAATTGCGATCGATCATCCTCTCTCTCTCTCTCTCTCTCTAGTTTCTTGTTTCTTTCTTTTTTTTTTACTTCTCTCTCAACCCCGCGCGCGCACAGTGAGTCTCTCGCAGCCGTGAATGGGCCTATTTAAAATTAATATTTTCAAGGGCCATTTATCATCATTGAGAAACGCAAGCCTCCACGCATATACACGTTCGAGGCGTGTAATTGTCGATTGCCGCGCAAGTAGCAGCCCCGGGACGAATCGAAAACGAACCGGCCCACCGATCGTTATAAGCGCGCGCTCTTTCTCTTTCTCGGCTCTTCTTTGACTATATTACTCGCGTGTGTAGTGTATAAGACGCGCAAATAAAAATAAAATATCCGGGATCGAGAAGCGAAAACTCAACAACCGGCTTCTCCTTCTGTTCTTTTTCTCTCTCTTTTTTTTTTAAAAGTTGCGCAATAACTCGAACAACTCCGTTATTCGTTGTTTTTTTCTTTCTCTCCTCTCTCTCAACACAGGTGAGGTGGCGCAAAGATGCCGTGCAGCAGGATGCCGGCGACTGGGCGGCAGCGCCTCGTCGCCGCCGGCTTGGCGTCGAACCTCCTGCTACTGCTGCTGCTCCTCTGCGACGTGGCCAATGCCGAGGTCTGCCATCCGGAGCGTCCGCTGGTTAACGAGCACTTCGAGATCAGCTGCTCGAGGAGCCGCCGGCTGAAGGTCGACATAGTCTGCCTGAACTCGAGCGCCAGCGGTGGGGGCTGGGCCCAGCTGCCGGCAGGTCGGCTCGGGCTCTCGAGCGTCCAGCTGCTCTCGTTCAAGGGCTGCAGCTTCCCGGCGAGGCTGAGCCTGCTGGCCGTCGCCCGGGCCCTCGGCATCGACACCAACGACACCGTGAAGATCGAGGCGCCGCAATCGGGCCTGCGCCGCGAGCACCTCGCCGGCTTCACCCTCGCGACCCTCCACATCACCGGGGACAGGTCGGGCGACAGCCCGGTCAGCCCGGAGTTCAGCCTCGCCCCGGACCTCCTCGAGGGCATGAAGCTCGAGCAGCTGCTGATCGAGCGGGTCCCCTTCGCCCGGATACCCGAGGGCTTCTTCCGCGGGCACGTCGAGCTCCAGTACCTCGAGATCGTCTACGCCGGGCTGGAGGAGGTCAAGAGCCAGGACCTCGCGCCGCTCGAGGGCCTGAGGAACCTCCTGCTGTTCGGCAACGAGCTCACGGTCATCGAGAAGGGGAGCTTCGACCGGCTGATCGGGCTGCGGGTCTGCGACCTCAGCAAGAACCGGCTGCGCGGCCTCCCGGCCAGCCTCTTCCACCGGCTGCCCCGGCTGGAGAAGCTGAACCTCAGCGAGAACGAGTTCGAGGCCCTCGAGCCGGAGCTCCTGCACATCAGCTCGAGCCGGCTGAAGCGGGTCAGGCTGAACCACAACCGGGGCGGCCGGCTGCGCAAGCTGCCGCCCGGCTTCTTCCGCAACCTCAGCAACCTCACCTACGTCGAGCTGACGAGCAACAACTTCACCAGCCTGCCGGCCGACGTGTTCTTCGGGGCGAACTCCCTGGCCGCGCTCAACGTCAGCAACAACAGCCTCGTACTCCTGCCGGCTCGGCTCTTCGAGGGCACGAGCCTCATCGACCTCAGGGCCTCGGAGAACCGGATCGCTTATCTGCCGGAGGGCCTGTTCGAAGACCTCAGCCTCGAGCGGCTCTACCTCAATGACAATCAGCTTGCCAATCTCTCGACGTGAGTTTGTCCTTCGCGCCTTCTCTTTCTCTTAATCCCCCACCCCCTCCCCTTCTCTCTTTTATTTGAAACTCATATATAACTTTGCACGCTGAATTATACCGTATAGAATTTGAATGGCGCCGAATATTGAATAGTCGAAGAACTATCCTTTTTTTTCTTCTTTTTCTGTAATTCGAACGATGAATTTTGCAGGAACGTCTTGGGCGGCCTGGACGAGCTCAAAATTCTCCAGCTCTCGCACAACAATATCAACTTCCTGGAGTCGAACGTCTGCAGGTACTTGAAGAAGGTGGAATTCGTCGATCTGTCGTACAATCAATTGACGACCCTGATGGATCCCCGCAGACAACCGTTATCCGTTTTGCTCGAGTGCGACACGATCATAGATCTCAACCTGTCGTACAACATGTTAACCACCGTCTACGACGACTGGATGCTCAGGCACGAATTGAAAAATCTCAATCTCGAGGGCAACCGGATAAAGAACATAACGGTAAAATCAACTTTGTTGTTGTTATGATGTATGCACATCGGAATTTGCTTCGCTTAGATACCGGCAGAGCTTGCTCGCCAAAATATTGCGTGAAAGCCCAACTCTAATCTGCTGAATAACGTTCGTATAGGTGAATCATCTGCTGCTGAGCACCGAGGCCGAGCTGAACCTGCGCAACAACGAGATCTCGACGATCGATCTGAGCGAGCTGGAGGAGAGAGCGCGGCTTTATCGCAACAGCAACCCGAACATCAGCAAAAACGCCCTGATCAGCATCGAGAACAATCCCCTGCTCTGCGACTGCAACCTCCTCGACTTCTTCCGCTACCTCGAGCACAAGCTCGAGCCGGACGTCTACACGTTCATCAACATCGAGGCAGAGGGTATGCACTGCGCGGCCCCGAAGGAGCTCGCCGGCGTGCCGATCACCTCGATACCCTCCGAAGAGCTGCGCTGCCTCATCGAGTCGAACGTGCCCGAGGACGCCTGCTCCGGCAACTGCACCTGCTGGTCCATACCCGGCAAGGAGGTCATAGCGGTCGACTGCTCGAGGCGCAACCTCCGCTCGGTGCCCACCTACGTCGACAATCCCCAAGAATGGTCGATCGAGCTCAACATGACCGGCAACCGCCTGACCACGACCCCCGATCTCAATAACTCCTACCTCCTCAACGTCACGGTCATCGACCTCTCCTTTAACAACATCACCGAATTCGGCCTCAAGGTCTTCACGCCGTCATTGCGCGCACTTCACTTGCACAACAATAGTCTATCTCGCGTCGACTTGCCCATTGTCGAGCAGTTCTACAACGACGACATGCTGGAAAACTTGACGCTCTACGGCAACGACTGGATCTGCGATTGCGAGGCGCGCGGCTTCCTCAACGCCCTTCAAAAGAAGCACAAGAAATTCGACATGAGCGAGGTGCGCTGTCGCGACACCGGCAAGCGCGTACCCGAAGTTACGATTAACGAGCTTTGCGAGGGATGGATACGATTTATCGTCTGGACCAGCGTATGCAGCGCCCTGTTTTTCCTATCGCTCGGCTTTTGCATCGTCTCCTACTATCGCTTCAAGTTGGGAGTCAAAATCTGGCTCTACTCCAAGAATTGCTGCTTGTGGTGCATCACCGAGGAAGATCTTGACAAGGACAAAATCTACGACGCTTTTATTAGCTTCTCTCATAAGGATGAGGATTTCGTCGAGAGGGAACTTGTGACTAAACTCGAGGACGGACCTAATCCCTACAAACTCTGTCTTCACTACAGAGATTGGCTTGCAGGTATGTAAACTCATTAAAAAACTGCAAAAAATATACTTTTTTAGAAATCTTGTTTAAATAAAATATTTTTCTGTTAGGCGAGTGGATACCTGCTCAAATATTACGCTCGGTCGAAGAATCTAAAAGGACGGTCATTGTACTGTCTCCAAACTTTCTAGAAAGCGTGTGGGGGAGAATGGAGTTTCGAACAGCGCATGATCAGGTAAAAATTATAATTTTCTCTCATTTTCAATAATATTTTAAAAGCCGAATTTCCAATAATGTAATGACAAATTTCAATACAGGCTCTGAAGGAAGGTAGAGCCCGCGTGATAGTTATCATGTATGGCGACGTTGGACCCACGAACGATCTAGATCCCGATCTCAAAACTTATCTGAACACGACAACATATTTAAAGTGGGGTGATCCATGGTTCTGGGATAAACTTCGATACGCGCTGCCGCATCGTCGTGAACTGAAAAAGCGACGTTCTCGCAAAGCCCGTATCATTGAAAACCACTTGAATCAGCTGCCAATTAACAATCACAACCATCACAATCTTCGTGACAAAGGCGAAATTATAGCCATGCCCAAAATCACTGCCCAGTCTAATGACTCAACCAAGTTGCTCGAGTCCGGCGCTGAGGATGAGAGAAACGCCGGAGTTTGCTAGACATTTTTCTATTTTAAGCGTGTCTGTGAATCTGTGGTTATTATTGTTTAAGTTGATAAGCTGACTTTCCTCATGCATCACTTGGTTTTCAGCTCCGAGTCAAATTTACGTAACTAAAGAAAAAAAAAACATTTTTATTGTGTTAACTGTGCGTATTGCTGAAACCGGTGAGTATTTACAATTCTGGAAAGAACATTAAGATACAAACTAAAATTAGTTTTCTCAACAGAAAAATTAAAAATTTAAGTCGCTTTGATCGCAAACGCTGATAATTTTTCTTTAACAATTACTTGACTGCTAATTATAACTAGAAGAAAATTAATTTACTGATGGAAAAAAATCTATCAACATCTTTAGGTATTAATACACTTTCTACAGTTGATAAATGTACAAAAGATGCATCAGTGATATTTTATAAATTTTACAACATTTTAATAGATACTGTTATGAAACAGATTTAAAGATTTTATACAAACAATGTAGACAATTGCACAAAAAGTTATTAATATTTTTAAACTTGTACATAATAGTATATATTAAATAAACATTGGAAGGAGTTCGACTGTACAAGATACTAATTGTTAAACTATAAATTGCAAAAAAGACCTGCAAAAGACTTGCTACAAAATATTTGCCTATTCATGCCATAAATATTTAAAAATAATTAAATTTAGTTTTCCGAATACTAAATGTTGAAATTCTTAGTTGTAAGTAGAGATTAGACTTTTAAAATAGCATGAAAATACGTTATCTAATAATTAGGCTCTATCAATTTTATCAATCTGTCGTAAATTTTAATTTTTCTAAAAAAATGTCATTTTTTAGAAAATACTTATATTCTCAAGTTATCATTTTTTATTTACTCCTTTTTTACGCTTTATTGAGCGTATTTTGGTATCCAATAGATTATAAAATATCTCAACTAACGGACGTTGTAATCAAATCATAATCTATAAATTTTAAAACTAATGACGCTGATTAAATCATTTCGAGTTCATGTTAAGTTGTAATATTCATAACATTTTTCAAACCAAAGTAAACTTCAAAATGGACATGTTATTAATTTGTTAAAAAAAAAGATTTCATAAATAAGATAATATTAAATGTCAACGTGTGTAAAATTTGTCTTATATGTGAATAGCTCTTTATATATTTACAAAAAATTTAGTTCGTTACAAAAAATTTTTTAAAACGTTATTAAAATGTTATACTGCAATTCAAATTTGTTATAGACTGTAAAAAATATAATTTAATTTTTAATAAACGCTTGTAAATAGTTTCTTTTTTCTGTATATATAAATGAATGAATAATCATAATTTTTCGAATGTTTCTTAAAAAACTGCATTGTATTTTAATGCGAATCAAAGAAATCACTGTGATAATTTTTGTTTCATAGTGCTTTCGTCTCCAAATACGTTATATATAATCTAGTGGAAAATCTGTCATATGAAATGCATTCTACAATTTACTAACTAATTACGTTAAAAAAAAAGAGTATGTTATTGTAGCATTTCGATTTTCCAATTTTATACTCATTAGATATAATTTTTATAATTTATACTTTTTGTAAGTACAGTTTTTGCGTTTATATTGATAAGAATATCAACCATACAAATGTTAATCCACCTAAACTTTGTGTATATTACGTAATAATGTATAGTGCTATAAGGTATAAAAATAAAAATTCTTTCTTATTTATGCCAATTGTATTTAATGTCGATGTTAAGTAACGTGAAAAATTCGTATTTTATCATAGTCTATATAAATACTATGACTAATATAATTTTTTCTTAATTCTAATTTATATAATTATAAATGATAGTTTTAGCGAAAATCTTTGGTGGGAATGTAATTAATTGTATTGCTTTTACAAGCATTATTATAGCATTGAGCTAAATTGAAAATATTTACACAATTTAATAAATCTTGATTATTATACAAAAATTCTTTTAAAGATTTTTGCTAATTTAAGAAAGTTTAAATTTTTTAAAAATATTAGTATATATTCAAGTTACTTAAATAAAAAAAAATCAATTTTTGGAATGATTCAGTTAATACTTATAAGTATGTCACAAGAAAATAGTTTTTGTACACTTTCAAGTTCATATCTACACTTGCCACCAGTACTTTATAAGTTTCACTTAATAAGGCGTTTTTTTCAGTGTTACCAAAAGTTGTGATAAAAGTCACAAGCACACAAAATGTTTATATGCATTTAAAATTATTTCGATGGGTTAAAGACTGACTAGGCTTCCAGGAGATCATCATCACTATCAGAGTCAATGACAGTTGGATCAGAAGTATTTAAGAGTAAGTGCACTTCTTCAACTGTATTAACCTGCAATACGTAAAAATAATTGTAAGTTGTTATTTGCAAAATTTTAAATCTGTCTCATTTAAATAATACTTTTAGTGCAAAAAAATGTTAATTTGTGCGTAAAAGGAATGAAAAATAAAAACGTTACTTTTAAACAAACTTTATTTTTGAACTTGTATCTTGTGCATCATTTTGCTAGAATACAAAGATTTGATTAAAAAATTGTACTTTGATATATAGAGTAAATAATTCTATAAAGATAATTGTCAATTTCCGCTTACATATACTTTTGTAAATTATTGTGCATAAACTTTATCACAAATTTAAATTCTTAACGATGTAAAGCTTCCTGAAAGCTTTCGTAATTTATAATACTTTTGTATCAAAATGTTTTTTTTTACTTTTTCCATTCATTTTATTTTATATACTTTTTTTTAACAAAATTAATGTTTGAAACATAAAAATAATAAATTATCCTTAGTTTTCTAATGTTTAAAAAATTGCCTATACAATATCATTGGCATACAAAGAAAATACTCATAGAAATCAAATGCAAATAATAACAATACTTAAAGTAAAGAAAAGTCAATCTAATCAATGATTTCAAAATTAAATCAATCTTTAGAAATACAATACAAATTTAATAATAGGAATGTACAGATAAATAGTAATAGAGATCAGGGCAAGTTTATCATTGAAGTATATTGACATATTATATATACTTCTGAAAACAAATTATCAGTAGATTTATGAAAAAATAAAAATTAATTTTAAACAATTTAAAATAAAAAAAATAAAAATGTATTTCATTCCGTTTCTGTTTTTAATCAAATGAAAATTCAAAATTTGGTCAACTAGCCCATATCTTCATCACGAAAAGGAACAATATAAAAAAATGATCAATGTGCAAATGCGAAAATCAAGTTTCGGAAAGCCGAAAGGAAGACATTGAGCGTGTTTTCTTACAACATACCCTGGAATATTTTACGCGATCCCAATTTCGGGAAGTTGAATTTGTTATTACGTCTAAACAACGCGAACGTCTTGTAGAATCGAGCATGTAACATATAAACAAAAGGATAAAGAATATCACAAGTACAACAGCAACTATTTCACCATCTGAAATTAGATAAGTTTTTTTAAATATGTTGATTGTATTCAATGAATAATATATAACAAGTTAAAAAAATTATGTTTTTTACCACTTGCAGTAGTAATTCTAGTAAACTTCTGCTCATCCAGGGTTTTACATATCTTATTGGTATACCATTCAAATTCAACATTACATGTTTCTTCCTAAAATTATTATTTTTTTTTTTACAGTGAACACATTTAAAAGCAGGACTTAAATCTATAAATATATTTACCCTAACGAAAACTGGTTCATCTGAAAATGTTTCTTCATTACAAATAATAGTAATAGTTGATTGAGCTAGAGAGCCATCTCCACACTCACTTCCTTCTGTTGTGGACAGACGAATGAGATTATAGGAATAGTCCCAGAGAACACTAACTTTTGTCCCATAATTAATTTTATTATCACAAACGATAGCTCCTTCACAGTGATTGATGTTATTTGTAAAAGAAATCTTATACATTTTGTTTTTTTTCTTATTTTGTACCTGTAACAAACAATTGTTAGTTTTGATCCAAATAAATGATAAGCTAAAAGATGTAAATATTTTTATATAATTGTACATACATGATACACTGAAGTTTTGTCCATAGCTAACACTGATAAATCCAATTGATCACCCAATGTGTTCGTTATAATATTATTTTTATAAACTCCATCAACTTTACCACAGGCAAGATTCGTTTTCCAGTTGAAATAGTATGTACAGTTGTGATATTTAAGAAATTCTGGTTTACCTTGTATTAAAGATGAAAGGTAAGGATCACATACAAATGAAATTTTTGTTTCTGTTCTCCTTTGATTATTTTCTATACAAATTGAACCATTTCTATATGATAAAAGAGCACTGCGTTCACTTGTAAGTATAGGACTATCATCGGGGTAACCTAAATTCTATAGCAAAATTTTAAATATAAAAATTGTAGCACAAAACTTAAGATTATAGTAAGAAAACTTACAATTGTATTTATAACTTTATCTTTAGCAATAACTGCTTTACATGCAGCTGCACCATTCTCACATTTTAATTGTTCTTTATATATAAGAGCTTGACAGACATTCAAGTAAAATTCTTCATCATAATGATTAGTCATGTAATTTTCATTTTGGTGTATCAGTGGTCTCAAGTTAATCTCATTCTTGGGCGTTGCACAGTTACTTTTCTGTAAAATTATGAGTGATCATAAAATTTGAACATAGTGAAAGCTAATTTTATATTTTCACTCACCTTTTTGTTACAAGCTAAATTTGTACTAAATTTAATAACTTCATAGCAAAGGTCTTTTACATCTTCTATTTCATAATCATATTTGTCTCCACAATAAAATTCAATTATTGTGTGCTTTCTTTGGTTTCCTAAACATAAGTGTCCATTTGTATAATTTAAATATGGACCACTTTCTTTCCACATTAGTCTATTATTTGCCAATCCCCCTGATTTCTTCATGTGCAATCTACAAGCACCTTCAAAACATATTTTACATCAATTAAATAATTTATATTTAATAAATAAAAATAAATCATTTACAAATAAAATTATTTACCAGATCCTTTCTCACATTGAGTATCTTGTAGAGGAGAGCAAATACTAAATTTGTATATTTCACTAGTTGCAAGTAATTTTACAACAAAGTCTTTATTCATTAAAGCAGTGAAATTGAACATATGGTTTGTTACTGGATCTTTTACACTACATGCACCATAATTTGCTTTTTCTAAACTTTTGTTACGAAGAGCTTGTTCACTGCAAGCTGAAGGGGTTTTCCAAGTAATATTATAATGGCATTTATCCATACCTCCTTCATATTTTGGATGAGATTCCTACAATAAAAAAAGTGAAATATTAACAAAGTTAAAATGTAAATTATTTAAAAGTATACTTACAGTTGCATTTAGATTACAAATAAATGTAATAGTAGTTTTTATATGACCATTATTAGATGTAGTTGAATCACATATAGCTCCATCGTCATAAGTTAACAATAAATTACCGCTGTTGGAATCAAAGACAAGTTTTGCTTTTTCCCCAACTTCTCCTAAAGTTTTGCTTAGCCTATTATCAGTAAATATTTAGTTTTAATCATAAGTCAATATTTTTATAATAAACTACTACTTTTTATTTTAAAAACTTACTGATTTTTTTTCAGTTCATCGTAAAGGCAAGCTCCATTATGTGAAAAGCATGCTTTTGGACCATACACTATGGAATGACATACATTTAGTATTATTGACAATGATTTGTTAATAGGAATCTCATAGTTTCCAGAGTAATTTATTAATTTAGTAAGGTCATAATGATTAGAATTATGATCCAAGGTGCAGTTAACTTCTCTTTTAGGTGTACAGGCAGCATTTGTTCTCCAAATGATATTATATTCACACTCATTTACATCCTTTGAAAAAAAATATAAATTAAACGTTTATATACAAAAGATAACTTATTCAAATAGAAATAATTATTATTTGCTTTCTGTGTAAACATAAAACTATAAACAATTAAACAATTACCAGTGTAGTAGCTGCAAATTCCATACCGCTTCCATCCTTGATGGCAAAATCACATACCATTTTGATATTAGCCGTGTACTTTTTGTCATTAATGCATTCTTCGCCGGTGTACTTAAAGATGACTTCTCCAAATTCTACAATGACTTCAGGTGGATCTCTTCCTGCATGAGAAACAATTAAAAATTAAGTCAACTACTTTGTTTTAACAACAAACAACAAAAAACACAAGTGTCCCTTACCAACGCCAAACTCCTTGTTTTGCTTGGACAGACAAATGGAAAATCCACCCTGATCATTGCAATCCCTGGCGAGTGGCTTGCAGAGCTGCAGCCTCAGTACGTCATCGTCGTGCTTGATCGAGTAATCATCCTTGCCGATGAGTTTTTCGAAATCGAAGATGTAAGAGAACTGAGCCTCTCTAACGCGGCAGTAAGACGTTATCGGCAGCCTATTCGCTCGGCCGAGCGCGAGCAAGAGGAAAATCAATAGCCGCATACCGGCTCCTCGGGGGGGAGAAAAGAAAATCTAATGCTCCGGGCGTGGTTTAAACACGCATAATACGCCGGCCGGATATTTACAGACCATCAATCGGGGACCTTCTCTCTCTCTTTCCGCACCAATCCACGGGTGTTCGATAGGCGATTACCTCTAGTTCAGCGGGGCCTCACTAAATCATCTTGTCGTCCTCCTCGTCGTCATCGAGCCGCGACGCCTCGGACATGTCAGGCCCTACTGGAGCCCTTGGGAATATAACACAGTCTTTTAGCCAACTCTGTGCCGCTGCAGAAAGAGAGAGAGAGAGAGAGAGCTTGCCGACCGACGACGGCGGCGGCGTGAACGGCTGTGTCGGCAGTTTATTGATGCTTTGACACTATACACCGGCACCGGCGTACAATGGATATATATATATATATATATATATATATATATATATATATAGGTAT